>JAKCPI010003947.1:0-112777 GCA_023213315.1 Euborellia annulipes
TACTGAAGAAGCTATAGAAAGTCATTTTTAAAGTTTGATAAGCTAATAAGAGAATTAAAAGTGTCTACAAAGATAGAAGAAATAGATGTTATTAGTCATTTACTTCTAACACTACCAAAGTCGTTTGATAATGTGGTCACAGCAATAGAAACAATTAATCCTGAGAAATTATATGATGATGATGAGTTGTTCTGGGGGCTTCTCTTTGCACTGCGACCTTCTAGATCAGATCTATTGTGCTCCCCGTTCTAGGAATGGTTCGAATTCGGGTGATGTTTTCACCCTGAATTCCTATGTCCATCCCTCAGGCCCTAAGTGCCTGGAATTGGAGGGGATGTGTACTCCTTTTGCTCAGCAGAGACGTTCGACTTTGGTTGAATTTTTTCGGCAAGTTAGGGTTCGAACTCGAGTGGCATTTTACCTCATATTACTAAGCCTCAGCTTATCCGATAAGCCACGCTCGCCTGAAATTAACTCTGGAATTTGTAAAAGGTCGCTTGCTGGACGAAGAATTCAAAGAAAAAGAATGTTAAAGAAATGAGTAACCAAAATGAAGATTCAACTGCTTTTCAAAGTAAGGGTTATTTTAAATACGAATGTTACGGATGCGGAAAGAAGGGACATAAAAAGTCCGAGTGCCGATTCAGAAATAAATATAATAATACTAAAAAGAATAATTTTGAAAAGAAAGAGAAAGTTAGTGTTGCTTGTCAAGAAAACCACGAAAACGAAAAAGAAATGGCCTTCATAGGAAAGTCTCAAGATAAAGAAAGTAAAGAATCAAAGAATTTTACAAAAATTGAATGGATTTTAGATTCAGGAGCATCAGATCATATGATTAATGATGAAAAGTATTTTTCCACTTATAAGCCATTAAAAGAAAATATTAAAATAATGGTTGCAAAGAATAATGAAAATTTAAAAGCTACGAGTAAAGGAGATATAAATATGATTTCTATTATAAATGGAATGGAAAGAAAATGTACTGCAAAAGATGTATTATATGTTCCTAATCTGAGATGCAATTTACTTTCAGTAAGAAAACTAGAAGAGGCCGGATTAAAAATAATATTTGAAAATAGAAGAATAAAAGTTATGAAAGAGAATAACGTGATTGCAACAGGAGAAAGAAATGATAAATTATATATTTTAGAATTTAAACTAAATAAAAAGGAATTGAAAGAAGAAGTCCTCGTATGTAATAAAGAAGAAAGTTTAGAAAAATGGCATAAACGGTTTGGTCATTTGGGATATTGCAATCTAAAGAAACTTGTTCAAGAACGAATGGTCAAAGGAATTAATTTTAGAAGTCAAGAAGAAGAAGATAGAAAAATCTGTGAATCCTGTATTCAAGGGAAACAGACAAGAAAACCATTTTCAAAAGAAAAACATGTAAGATCTTCGACATATCTTGAATTAATCCACACAGATGTATGCGGACCATTTACTCCTACAACATGGAATAAGAAAAAATACTTTGTAGCGTTTATAGACGATTATACTCACTTTACAATGGTATATTTGATTTCTAATAAAAGCGAAGTTTTTAAATGTTTTCAAGAATATGAAGCGTTGGTTACTTCTAAGTTTAATAAAAGAATAAAACGCCTAAGAAGTGATAATGGAGGTGAATATACATCGAATAATTTTATCAATTTCTGTAAGGCAAAAGGAATTAAGTTAGAACAAACCACACCATATACACCGGAACTCAACGGAGTAGCTGAAAGAATGAATAGAAGCTTATTAGATAAAGCAAGAACTATGCTACTTGATTCAAATTTGTCAAAAATGATGTGGGGAGAAGCGATTTTAACTGCTGCATACTTAATTAATAGAAGCCCATCTAGTGCATTGAATGAAATGAAAACACCATCTGAAATGTGGGAGAATAAGAAACCGGATGTTTCAAATATTAGAATATTTGGTTGTAACGCCTATTCATTAATTCCAAAAGAATTAAGAGGAAAATTAGACTCAAGAAGTATAAAAGGAATTTTCGTAGGATATGCAACGAACGGATATAAAATCTGGAATGAAAATAAGAAGAAAATATTAATATCAAGATATGTTATATTTGACGAAGAAAATTTTAAAAGAGATGAAACAAAAATATTGAAAATAGAAAATGATTTAAAAGATGAAATAGAAGAAATATTAGAAGAAAAAGAATCAGTAGAATTAGAAGAAAATGAAGAAAATACAGAAACTGAATTGGAAGACAACAATGAAAATGAAATTAATGAAGAAGAATTAGAAGATGTGAGAAAAAGTATAAGGAAAAGGGAAAAACCGAAATGGCAAAAAGATTATATATTATCTCACTATGCGCTTTTAGTAGAAAATTATTTAGAAGATGTACCTGAAAATTTGGAAGAAATAAAAAGAAGTCCAGACAGAATTAAGTGGGAGCAAGCAATTAACGAAGAATATGAATCCTTAATGAAAAACAAAACATGGATTTTAACAGATCTACCAGAAAATAGAAAAGCCTTAGATCCAAAGTGGATTTTTAAGATAATAAAAAGAGACGAAGAAGGAAAAGTAAGCAGATACAAGGCAAGACATGCATCAAATAAGCTAAACGAAATTAAAAATATAAAAATGAAATCAAAGAAAGAATTTGAAATGGAAGACCTCAAAGAACTAAAATATTTTTTAGGAATAAAGATTGAAAGGAATTTTAAAGAAAACATAATGCAATTAAGACAAAAACAATATCTATTAAAAGTGTTAAACAAATTTAACATAGAAGATTCAAAAGGAGTCACTACGCCAATGAAACAGAACTTTAAATCAAGAAAGAATGAAAATAACGAAAGGGTTATCAAAAGAAAAGTTCATCACTCTAAGAAGAGAATTAGGGGTTATATATAAAAATGTATATGTAATCAAGGTAAATCAGAGTGGGAGTGTTGAGAGTATTGTTGTCTGATTCACCTTGAAAGAAAGAAGTATCTAATACTCCTATTGTTTGTTTATGTTTATCTTTCCAATTTACATTGTGTTTACGTTTTTTCCAATTGATATATTTATTAAAGTAATTCTATTTAAATCTATCTCTGTCCAACTTCTTTAACAGGATTATATGATCATGATTGGAGATAGCAAAAATACGAGCCTAGATTTACGAGATTAATTTTTTTTTTTTAGATAAAGTTTTCTATTTTATTTTTCCATAGAGTTATCATATTCCTTCCTCCCCCCCCTTAACTAGATAAAATTGAATAAGTTTTTCCAATAGACGGATTCGTCGTCATTTGCTCCATTATAAATTCAATTGCCATCTGCTCGCCGAAAAGGGTCCAAGAAGAAAGAAAAGTAATATCAAAATCCATTCGTCATTTAAAAAATAAAAAAAAAAAGGGCCAATCGTTTTTGGATTCAAAGAGAGAGTGAGAGAGAGAGAGAGACACCTGGCAAGTAATGACGTCACTCCCTTATCTTATCCATTTAGATGCCAAAAATGGAAGTTTTTTTTTTTTTTTAAATATATGATAATTTCTTTCTTACATAGGTATCATATAATAATAAAAGTTGGTGTTAAACACCGATAATAAATTTGCCCAAACAACTTTGCAACATCTGCTCCAACATTTTAAAAGATGATGATGCTTTAAAGGAGAAAAAAAACTTGCTAATATTTTAACCTTATAAAAAGAAAAAAAAATCATTTAGCAACAGGAACAACAACAACAACAACACTTGCAAATTGTATAATTACATCCTATTCTTTTTATTTATACGTATCTGCATAACATTTAGTTACGAATCACTCCGGTTATAGTCAAATAACTATCCCTCGGATAAGTTACTTTTGAATATTTTCACTTTTAACTAATCATATGATTAATTAAGAGCCCAGATTATAGTTAACTAGCCAAGTCCCAAAGTTCAATATTTAACTAACAAGTGGTGAAATTAGAAACACAAGCTTGGTTATTTTTTTTTTTTTAGAAATTTTTATATTTTTTGAAAAATTAATTCTCTCTCCAGACCTTACACGTTGTGGTTACTCTTAGGAGTAACATTCATTCAATATTATATTGAGGTGGGTTCCCATTTCCTTCCTCAAGAGGATGCATCTCAAATTTTTCGCCATTAGGTGGATTTGAACTCAAGTTATTTTCAACTCAGGATTTAAGCTTAACTGCTTTATCCCCTCGGCTAATCGCCTCCTCATTAATTAGCTTTAATTAATTTTTATTTTTATTAATATTTATAAATGATGCCGTTATTTAGTTGTTAACTTCACATAACTTTCCTTATACCTCACAAAGATAATTATAATTACATGTGAAAATACTTATTTTTTTAAACTGGGAGGTTAAGCTCATTGTATGGCGTATTGCTGGACAAGCATGCACGTACAATCTTTTTGTACCAGCAAGTGTAGAAGAATTTTGCGCAAGCATTTTAATTGTGCAAGCCGCTTGATGCTCGATTGAATTTTAATCATGCACAAGCATAATTGTTGTGGCAAAACTCTTCGCCATTTTATAGACGTCTTGTCTTGACATTTGATATTTATTTATATTAATTCATTTAAAATTTCAAATTAAATATTAATATTGTGTCTTTGTTTAAAGCAGTATTGAGTATTTCTTGTTTTCTTCAAATAAATAACCTTCCGAGTTTGACATTTTTAGGTTAATTTTCGGTATAAGCTGTTGCTTGAACAAGCATGCTTGTGTCGTGTGGGAATTTGTGCATGCTTGTACAAAAAGATTGCACATGCATGATTGTCAAGTTTGTAGTTACGTGTTTATTATATCGATAATTTGCTCTCAGTCGGATAAGTTTGCCAGTTGACTAGAAGTGAAGCAATCAACCTTTAGATTTTATTTTCTTATAAAATATTAAAGAAAGTCTCACTTCTTAATTTCGCCTCATCATTAATTCAGCCACACTACTTCGGCTACTGATAAATAAGCAAGTTATTTATTCTTATAAAAATATGACATTTATTTTGGATATTAAATGTGACGATTAATTTAGAGATAGGTAATCAATCAAATTAAACTTTGCATTTTCTTTAAAGAGTTTAAAGAAACAAAATGATGATTGAGTATCAAAGTTTTTGATATAAATAAATAAGTTTATAGATAAGAGAAGAAAGAATTCTTTTTTGTTTCATAAATAATAATGAATGCAATCCATGGACACCGTAGTAAATAATACAATATTTTAAAATATTAGTAGACATGACTTGTTTTAAAAACTCTGACTTTAGGGGAGAGGCGAAGAAATGATAATAATAAATCACAAGAAGAGTGACAGAGGAAAATACAATGATTGATCATTGTTGTTGGTATTATACGAGCATATAAGAAAAGGGAGGATCCCCCGCTCTCGGACGACAAAAGAAATAGAAGGGTTGAGAGTGTTTCATCGGCTTCAAGTCATTTAGTTTTATAAAGGCTTTTTTTTCTATATTAACACAAGCTCTAGAGCTCACACCCCCTTTTGAGGGTTGTCCAGAATTCCAGTGTTCCGCAGAGAAGCATGATTTTAAACATGAAGAGAATGAGCTACGAGGTTGAAGTCTTTTATTTAAGTTAGGTACCATCCCGGATTGTTAAAAGAAGCTTTTGACCAAAATCGGCCAAAAAATACTAGTACTTTTTCAGTTTTTTATGAATTTCTCAAAATTTGGTCTAATGATTTTGATTAAAATTCATAAATCGACTATTTGTTAGATGGTCTTTAAAAAGGATGTCAGTAAAATTTTTCGTGTTTGAAGTACACTTTACTGATGTAGTATTTCAGATTTTTCAAATTCATTTTCCCTTCGTTCCATAGAGCAAATGTTAATCCCTCTGGGGGGGTCCCAGGGGCCCCGGAACGAATTGAATCAGGGGGGGGGGGGCAAAAAATTTGTTTTAGAAAATTAAAATAATTGAATATGTTCAAATATATATACCGGGTGGGCCAATAGTGCGTGGACGGAAGATTGTGGGCTTATTAACGGACATTTTTAAAATTTGTTGATCGCACATAATGTGGGGCCTTTAGGGCTACAAATTAAAAATATTTTTGTTCCAATTGCACCTCATATACAGGGTGGTCCATATCAAAGTTATGTTTTTTTAAATGGAACGCCCTGTATATTATTGCATATTTGGATTCTACGGCCAATTTTAGTATGAGTTTATGTCATGCAATGTATTCCAAACCAAACCGTTTAGCCGCAAATCGGGCTTTAGTGAAAAAACTGCTGTCTGGAAAAAATTGAATATCTCGCGAACCATAAAACTTAGGGAACTGTTCTTTTGTGAGGTTACTAACCATGAAATGTACTAATGTAGGCCAGATGGGGAACCCGGAATTATTCTTATGTTGGGAGAAATGGCCATGCCAATTTGGAAAATTTCAATCATGGATAACTTCATTTTTTTCAAATGGAACATGCTACTTTTTTTATGCCATGGGACGTGAAATTCAATTATCTTTCAGCTGATATAAGGTTGTCTATATCTATCTTTGGTAGTTTTCTTTTTATTCCAAAATATCTGATAACGAAAAAAAAAATTTTTATTATAGACAAAATAATTGAAAAAAAAATCCAAACGCAAAACAAAATCGTAATAAATGGACAAATTATGCTAAATATTCGAAAATGTCTTTAAATTTCCTTTAAAATCATTTATTTGAACTTCTCAAAGAAGTCCCGCTTGCTCAAATTCGGGTTATGATTTGTCAACAAGATGGCGCACCTCCTAACCTGAACATAACCCTAATTTCTTTTTCGAGAACTTCAAATAAATGATTTTAAAGGAAATTAAAGACATTTTCGAATATTTAGCATATTTTTTCCATTTATTACAATTTTGTTTTGCGTTTGGATTTTTTTTTCAATTATTTTGTCTATAATAAAAATTTTTTTTTTCGTTATCAGATATTTTGGAATAAAAAGAAAACTACCAAAGATAGATATAGACAACCTTATATCAGCTGAAAGATAATTGAATTTCACGTCCCATGGCATAAAAAAAGTAGCATGTTCCATTTGAAAAAATGAAGTTATCCATGATTGAAATTTTCCAAATTGGCATGGCCATTTCTCCCAACATAAGAATAATTCCGGGTTCCCCATCTGGCCTACATTAGTACATTTCATGCTTAGTAACCTCACAAAAGAACAGTTCCCTAAGTTTTATGGTTCGCGAGATATTCAATTTTTTCAGACAGCAGTTTTTTCACAAAAACCCGATTTGCGGCTAAACGGTTTGGTTTGGAATACATTGCATGACATAAACTCATACTAAAATTGGCCGTAGAATCCAAATATGCAATAATATACAGGGCGTTCCATTTAAAAAAACATAACTTTGATATGGACCACCCTGTATATGAGGTGCAATTGGAACAAAAATATTTTTAATTTGTAGCCCTAAAGGCCCCACATTATGTGCGATCAACAAATTTTAAAAATGTCCGTTAATAAGCCCACAATCTTCCGTCCACGCACTATTGGCCCACCCGGTATATTCAATATAAAATATTTTTTATTTTAATTCAAAAAATTTTATTTTTAAAAAGTAAAAATTTATAATTTTTGAAAATAAATGAAATAAAAGAAGACATATTGCCCCCCTCTCCCCCCTCCTATACTATGCCAGGGGGGCAATGTACCCCCCCTCTCCCCCCCCCAGTTCCGACGCTTATGGGGGTCTCCTTTGGAACTTTTTACACATTAAAAAAAACTTTTTCAATTCTTATGAAATTTTGAATACAAATAAATATATTTAGGATTCTCTAATGTGTATAAAATATCCAAATATGAGATTACAATTTTGAAAAATAACCAGAGTTCATTTCAAGCAGTCAACATTTAAAGTTTGCAACCAAGGGCGGATATAAGGGGGGGGGTAAAGGAGGTAATTACCCCCCCCCCCCGAGATTTGAAAAAAATACTTTTTTTCGAAATTTGATTTGTATTTATATTCTGGCAAACAAGTACAGAATGCGCCTTTAAATTACCGAAATTAAGAAAAAATAGTGTGCTGTGCGACTAGCCACACCAGATTACCCCCCCCCCCCCCCCGAGAAACACCTCTGGATCCGCCCTTGTTTGCAACTAAGGTGCTATGGGAAACTAATTATATCTCGACCCAAAAAAATCTAAAGTGACAGAACAGGACACAATTTTCGATTACCAAAGATAAGAGAAAGTTGTGTGCTGTGCGATATAATCACACAAGATTTTTTCTTTTATTACTTCGTTTTTTAATAAAATTCACTTCAAAGATAAAACATAAGATTTTATTTTTAAGGGAATAAGAAATAAAATTAAATTTGCATAAAATCTTAAAATTCATTTTTTTACATATTAAGAGAATTTATAAATAGACAATTAAAAGTCACTTTTTGAAATGTAAATTGCAAAAAAAAAAAAAAAAAAAAACGCCATCTGTGCTGACATTTTGCGGATTGCTAATTTTGTATTCTTTTTTTTTATATCCATTTAAAGGTACCAAATCTTATGTTGTTTTTTTTATAAATATTTATTATCAGGATAATAAAATTAGCGTGGAGAAAAAGAAAATGGGAGGGGATATTAAAAAAAAAAGATTCATTGTACCATCAGGCGTTGATAAAAGTATGAAGAAAAAAAAACGGTTTTAAAGTTTCTTTTTTTAAATTGATTTGCGACAATATTTATTTATTCAATAAAACTGTAAAATACCTGTTATATATTAATATTAATCGTGAGGAAAGTAAATCTGCAGCCAGGAGAATAAAAAATTCTTTTGGTCGACGTTTCGAACGCCAATCGCATACTTCTTCGGGAACTGTAGTCAACAAACATTTATTGACTGCAGGTGCCGAAGAAGGATGCGATTGGCGTCCGAAACGTCGACCAAAAGAATTTTTTTAATTCTCCTGGCTGCACATTTACTTTCCTCACGATTTATTTATTTATTTTAATGGCTGAAAGAAGGAGGAATTAGAGATAGGAAATAATGTAACTCCACGGTGTGCCGCTAGATGTCTACAGGCAGATGCCAGTTTATTGGGGTGATAAATGGAATTCGAAAAGTTTCGTTATTCACTAAGTATCTAGAGAAGGAGGGGGGGGGGGGGATGGCTTATTGGAGAAGCTAGAGTAATTCAAGCTCGAACCTGACTTGCCGCAAAAATTCAATCAAGTCGAGTGTCTCTACTGGGGCAATAGGAACATGTATAATACCCTTCAGTAACAGGCACCTAGAGGGATGGGCATGAACCATTCCAAGACTGATCCTCTCCTTGTGCCTTGTACCCAGCAAAAAAGATCTAGAACAGTGATGGCGAGCCTATGACCCGTGGGTCATTGACCCACGCAAGCTTTTTAACTGACCTACGAATTTTTAAATCGTCAAACCACGCTCATTTTTACCCGTTAAGCCAAAACAAAATTTTCCTTATACCTCACATAGATAATTATAATTGAAGGGCTTAGTAGAAGATAGTCATAAGCCTCTATTTTGTCATTTTTGAGATATTGTATTCTTTACATATCCCTCTTTAATACCACACAAAGAAGTTCCTTGAATTTACAATAGTTGGCTGCACATAATTAGTGCAAGTTCTCTACTTGGCCAGCTAGTAAAGATTTGAGAAGTAAAGTTAGACATAAGCCACAGCAAAATGGCGTTGAAATCTTTTCAAAGATGTTTAGTACTCACATTGTCATTTAAAAATTTTTAAACTAAACTCTGCTACAAATGGGCATTAGTGACCCACGAGCTAGTACTAAAAACAATATGAACAAAATTTGACCCACGTCTCAAAAAGGTAGAGAAGCTCCAAAATATCAAATCACTCAAGGATCCAGAGGCTTTATTTTTGGCTGTTCCTTCATTCTCAGTCACAGCTACACGTTAAATATTTTCAGAGAGCTTCTCTCTTAAAAATTGTATCTACAAATTCATTCAACACATCTTATAATTTATTTCATGCCTCATTTTGTTTATCTATTTATACAAATGTCATCATCAGATTGTTCGATCCCATTCCACTGAAGATGATTCTTTCGCGTCTGAATGCGTTCCGGAAGTTTGGGAATGTTTGAGATTGTATGCAAGTGTACATTTTTTTTTTTTTTTTTTTCTCATTCACACTCACACTCACACACAGTCTTTTCGGCAACTCAGGCCATTTAAGACTTTAGACGATAACCGTTATTGATAAATATACATATAGGGGTCCAGGCATTCTTATTTAAGCCATTTGGTATCCAATTGGCTTAAATAAAATCATCGGACGCCTGGGGTCCGAACCCGCGACGTTTGGTATACGAGGTTAGCACCTAACCTCTACCAGCCCCGAGGGCTGCAAGTGTACATAAGTGTTTAAAGATGATATAACAGAGCAGGAATTGTTTATTGATTATCGTAAATTATTGTCAAGAGAACAAACATTGATTATTGAGTGTTAATTATTGTAGTGTTCAAAGAGAACAATAAAATTTCTTCATTAATTCTTTCAAAAATTAATTATTTCTGGCAAAGACCATGAGGCGAAGTCTCTATGAACTAGCAAAATAATAAAACGAAAAATCTGGTGTGACATCATCAGAATTTTTTCTTTCATTTACGGAAGTTGCATGGAGTGTTAAATAGAACTAGTTCATGGGGGAATAATTTAATGACTAATTTCAATTCTTAAGTCTATTAAAATTGTTTAAACAAACAAAAAACAAAGGAGCAGCCATCAGCATAAATTTCAAACTACTTTGTTTATGATACAAAAAAAGAAATTGGCATTCGGGTATTTTGATTAATCCGGTCGTTTCTAGTCAGGATTTTATGATCCTTCGCTCTCTCTGATGGATTATTTACAACTCATTGTTCGAAATAAAATCTTTTTTTTTTATTTTCCGGATGCTATTTGACTTACGGCCAAAAAAAAAATGCGTAATTTTAAAAGCTGATGAATGGAATTAAATATGAATCAACAACAATCAAGAGAGCAGCAATTTTAAAATTAAACATCACCTATTATTATGTCAGACCATCAAAAAGAGTTTAGCTCTAACGAGAATTCTTTAATACG
Organism: Euborellia annulipes; assembly: GCA_023213315.1. Classification (NCBI taxonomy): domain Eukaryota; kingdom Metazoa; phylum Arthropoda; class Insecta; order Dermaptera; family Anisolabididae; genus Euborellia; species Euborellia annulipes. Next base: position 11,041 of record JAKCPI010003947.1, read on the forward strand.
CCACACACGACCTTTTGCTAAATAACAACATCGGATTAACAACTAAATCTAAATTTTACTTGAAAAAAAAAAAAAAAAAACCAACAATGACACCAGAATTTTCTCACGGCTTTTTTCTTTATTTTGTAAACCAATAATTAAATTGTAAACTTTTTTATGTAAGGGTCTTTGGATATGTGGACTTACTAAAATACAATCGTAACGTGCTCATGGATCTAACTTCATAGGAAAGATAGAAGAAATAGTTGCCAGAATTCGTAGTTCAACGCCATCTATTAAATGCAAGTGTTTAAGTTTGGAACTAAGACGCTTTGGGAAACTGAATATATCTCAACACAAAAAATCTGGTGTGACAGCAAAGTACACAACTTTCAATTACCGAACGTAGAAAGTTGTGAGCTATGCGACCATCACACCAGATTTTTTTACGTTATGATAAATTTTTCCCAAGAGATAAGAGAATCTTAATTTATAATTAAAATGAAAATAATAACAAATGACCAAGGGAGAAGCATTTGGAAAAAAGGCCCCTTGGTGATGTCACAGAGGAACTTAATCAGAGAGCGAGAGAGAGAGAGAGCAAGAGAGGAATATATCCATCCACCTTGGCAGACAGTTTCCTCATTTAATTACAGATAATGAACCATGCACAGGAAATTTTCCACATGTCTGAGGGAGAGACCTCGCTTATCGCAACTAATTATTAAAGAGTGTATTATTTTAATTAAATAATAAATATGAATTAAAAAATTATATTTACATAAAGAATGTATAATAGGAGGTTATGCTTGTCGTTTTTTACGTACTGTTATATCATATCACCTCATTAATCAAAGTAAACATTTTTACTTTCTCTTACCTCTATATATATGTTAATATATAGAGAGAGAAAGTATTGGATTCATGTAAAAAATTCGATGTCGAGATTTTGATGGATATACACGTTTTGAGGACCCCAGAATCTAAAAAGTGGATTTCGCGACATGGTCTGACTGTGTTTCTGTGAACAAAATATCTCAAGAACGAAAAGAGCTAGGAGGTTCAAATTTAATATTTAAGTTAGACTCCCCCATGGAACGTGACACGAAGCTTTTGAACAAAATCGACCAAATAGTACTACTACTTTACTGATGCACTTTTTCAGTTTTTTTCGATTTTCTCAAAATTCGCTCCAACGATTTTTTTGCCCTTTCGGCTGCTGAGGCCATTTACGTGTATATATTGTATATTTACCTGGCGTTTCGCCTCGCTTGGCATAGCCTAGTCGCAACCACTGTTGCTCTTATGCCAAATCTTATTTAAAAGCCTATTTTCTTGTCTCAGTAGAGAACCTAACATAAATAAAACCTCAACCTCAGAGCTCATTCCTTCCCTACTTTATTTTCATAAATAAATCCAATAACATCCAAGAACAAATCAAAAATCGATTGAATCTATTTAATGTAATTAATTATTCCAACACTTGGCAAAGAGGATAAAAAAAAAAATAAAGTAAGAATAATCGTGTAAATAGTTATGAAGAGCCTTTGTCGTATTATTTATTCAAAGATAATTTTTCTCTAATAAACTCGTTCCGTGTTAAAAGAACTTTTTTTCTGTTGTTTCTTCTTCTAAGGAACGCACCGTTTAATTGTGGTAAATGCATTCGCAGAAAACAGGATCATCCATCTCTTTCTCTGTTTCGTTTGGAATGCTTTCGGCGAATAATAGCATCATTTTATATCTCTCTCATCATTTTTGGTTAAAAGAATATAAATCTATTGGCAACTGAGTGAGTGAGTGAGTGAGGGTTTATAAAAATAGAGACATTGAGACGTTGACAAACAAGTCTTCGCTGGAAAAATCCTTTTTTTTTTTTTGCTTTGTAAGAATTCTATTTCTTTTAGAGCGAATCGATCTCTCAAATTAAACTGAGAATTTGCAGTTTGATAAGAAAAATATTGACGGAAATTAGACTTGGTCCTTTTCTAACAATTAAAATTACGCCTGAATGTAGGCAACTCTCGAAGCAGATACGTCCAGCTGGACGATGCCCATTAGGGTGGGTCGTTTTGCCACTTTTTTTCGAAATGAAATGCAATACCCGGTAAAAGTGGCCCACCTTAATGGACATTACAGATATAAATTTTTTCTTCAAATCAGACAATATCTTTTGTGAGAAATTTCACCTCAAAATTTTGACTGAAAATCCCAAAATTGTCATTAAGTTTAGTTATAAACTGATCATATTTTTGGATAACGAGATGTCACTTGCGATGAAAACTAACATTCTAGCCTCAATATGCCCCTGGTCCAGAGGAGTTTCTCGGGGGGGGGGGGGGGTAATCTGGTGTGACTGGTCGCACAGCACACAATTTTTTTCTTATTATCGGTAATTTATAGGTGCATTCTGTAGTTATATACAAATCAAATTTTTAAGTACTAATTTTTAAAATTTTATATTAAAAATACAAATTTTTTTTCCCAAAAAATATGTTTTTCTCAAGTCTTTACCCCCCCCCCCCTTGTATTCGCCCTTGCTTCCAGGGGCATATAACTGGCATTTTGAGGCTAGAATGTCAATTTTCATCGCAAGTGACATCTTGTTATTCAAAAATATGGTCACTTTATAACCCAACTAAACTTAATGACAATTTTGAGACTTTCAGTCGAAATTTCGAAAATTTGAGATCAAAATTCTCACAAAAGATATTGTCTGATTTGAAAATCTGAAATGTCCATGTGGGCCACTTTTGCCGGGTATTACATTTCGCCCCGAAAAAAGTGCCAAAACGACCCACCCTAAGGCCCATCATCCAGCACAAACCATTTGTCCAAATTATATGAAATTGGGAATTATTTCCATTTCAAGTACTTTTTAAAAGGAATTCATTGAGAAGAGTATTTTTTTTTTTCAATTCACTCAGATAATTTCAACGTTTGTTGATTATTATTATTTGACATGTCCTCATGAGAGAGAGAGAGAGAGAGAGAGAGCGATATTTTGGCAAATGGCCTAAAATTTCATCAAAAATTACTCTCTCCATTTCTAAATGTTTGTTCACAAACGAATTAACCTTCCTGGTTTCGTTTTTTTTTTTTTTTTTTTTTTTTTTTCAATGTTTGTTTATTTTAAAAGTTTAAAATGAGGAACTCTCGTTCTTCGTTCGGTTGATACATCATAAACACAGACACAAGATACAAATGCAATTAAGCCTTTTGCTTACTTTCATCTAACGAACAATCCTATTTTTTTTTAAATAGTCCTTTTGTTACCTCAACATTTGAATGAATAATTTTATTAAAAATGCAATTACTACCTTTATAAAGCCGGAAAAGAATTTTATTTCCCTCTCATCTTTTCTTTCACTTTCATATAGAGATTGCCAGTTCCAATCGGAGGGGATGCAGCGATTCGTAACACAAAAATATAACATGCCCTAATTTAATTTACAATTTTTATGATTTTAACTTTCTGTTACCTATATATTAATATAATATAGGAAAATAAAGTAGTGATTTGGTGTCGAAAATTCGATGTCGATATTTGGACGGAAATACACGTTTTGAGGTCCAAAAAAGGAGGTCCCGCAAAATGGTGTCTGTCTGTGTGACTGGCAACAAAATATTTAAAGAACAAATAGAGCTAGGAGGTTGAAATTTTATATTTAAGTTAAACACCCCCATGGTAGGCAACACGAAGTTTTTGGACAAAATTGGCCAAAAAGTACTAGTACTTTACTGATGTACTTTTTCAGTTTTTTCGATTTTCTCAAAATTCGCTTAAACGACTTTGATTAAAATTCCTTATTTTTTAGATGGTCTTTAAAATATATATTCTCATTTTTCCCTCAAAATTGTTTGAAGCAGACTTTTACTCTTCTTCATTCAATTACGAAAGGTCGCCCCCCCGGGGGGGGGCCCCCCCACCGCCTTTTACATCGAAAGTTGTGTCGAAAATATTCAAAAAATTTTTAAGCACGAAGCAGAAAATACAAATAAAAAAAAAAAAAAACTTTAAGATCCCCCCGAATGTAGACCATTTATATTTAGTGCATGTCTTTTTTCACCTGTCGTTAATGGGGCTCAGGAGCGACGTCTAAACGTACTTTAAAAAAAAAACTAGACTTATAAGGAATTTTTCAATGAAGTTTTTTTTTTAAATGAATTAAATTCATAAGAGATTATTGGGACATCGAGCTATAATTTTTTTAATGACTTATTAAAAAAATTATCGTAATTAATTTTTGTTATCAAGCAAATACAAAAAACAATCTGTCCCAATAATCTTTAATTTTTTTTAAATTTAAAAATGAATTTTTTGTTATTATTAATCACATATTAATTAAAAAATTTTTAAAATAAGCTTAGATGATTTATTTAAAAGTCAACTGTTAAATAGTTCAGCATTCTTGCAATAGATGGCAGGCTAGACTAACAGACGATATAGTATAGCCTATATCTGGCCTATATTTACTATATATTTTTATGTTTTTATAAAAGATACATAATATATAGTAACTTGTTGTTCTAGGAAAAATTAAATGGCGTCATCGTTGTTAGGTTTATTTTTACACAGAAAAAAAAAGAAGGAAGTAGGTTCATACAATTACATTTTTATTATTATTTTTCAGTTTTTCCTCCTCTCACGGTTGTTGTGTTTTTCCAATTGATTTATTTGCAACCACTCATCTGCCTGTCTCTCTTAAAAAGGCAACAAGTGAACATTTTCTCATGATTATTCATAAGATTCAATCAAATCTTCTCGCTAATTTTTCTCAGAACCTGTCGGTCGATGTCTTTTGCTTATGTCGTGCCTTTAAAAGAAAAATGTCTGGTGGTGCCGATTATTTTAATCCGACTCTCATTGGGCTTGTGAATGAACTCCACTTAAATGAACTGACACGTGAATTGAAAAGCATTTATGTTTTTAAAGAGATTTCTTGGAGGGGGTGGTTGAATTTCTCCTCCCTCCCCCTCCTGCTGCTGTTCCTTTAGACTCGTATCCTGCTTGTTATCTAAGAAGGTGATGAAGAAGATTTGATTTTTTTTCGAGGGGAGCAACTCCTATTTAAAGATTCATCATCCACCACTTAGGCCATCAGTATATTCATCAAAATACCCTGTGAGAGGCAAACTTTATTTCGGCTACTATTGAAGCTAACAGCTTCGAAACCCTAAACGACTGGTCACTTTGTGTGTGAATGTTTAGCTTTGCATTGAATTTACTCAGCATATTTTGTGATTTTCCAACAAACGAAAGAAGGAAAGTTGACATATGCAGTATTTGGAAATTAGTGAGGATTTAAAATGTTCGGTACGATATATTGGCAAAATAAAAAATGGCGTAATATGAGACAGTACGGTAATACGTTCAGAGAGTGTAGTCTACATTTGTGATTATTACAAAACATAATTTGTAAACATGTATTTCTACTTATTGCACACAGTGTACGCCAATAAAGCCTTAATTAAAAAAAAAAAATTCAATTTTTTTTCTCTATAAAAAAGTACTGTCTCATATTATTACCTTATTTTAAAATTCACTGAAAATGAAATTTTTTTAGAAAAATTAATATCACATAAAAACTATAAAACTATAGCATTTAGGTTTTTTTTTAACATTCACAATTTTTCCATTCACATTCACACCATTTGGTATCTAAATGGCTTAAATAAAATCCTCGGACTGCCTGGGATCCGAACCCGCGACCCTTGGTATACAAAGCAGGCGCACTACCAACTACACCAACCCTGAGGGTAGCATTTAGGTTAATATAATAAGAAACTGGAATTCATTTGTTTAGTTACGGTTATTCTGACACCTTGTAGCCCGAGTTAAAATGATTAAAAATGATGGAGGAATCCACACACCCGCAGCAGGTTTGCATAGTGAACCCTTACTGACACACAGGGATACACTCGCCCGCACCAGGGACACACAGGGATACACACGCCCACACCAGGGACACACATTTTTCTTCTGGTCACTTTCGATCTACTGTGTGTCTGTATGTGTCCCTGGTGCGGGCGTGTGGATCCCCCTGGTGCGGGCGTGTGGATCCCTCGATCATTTTTAATCATTTTTAATAGGGAGGTTCCAAAACAAAACCGGGATATTTATTTAATTTCCTGGATATTTTGCTTGTTAAAATTTTTTGCACATTTTCTATATATTTATATAGACCTACTTTAAAAATTTTGTAATTTGATCGGTTTTTTTCCTCTCGTATTACGTACGCCCTTGTAACAAATTCTTCACTTGCTTGCGGATTCTCGCTCTGTCACACTCTGATAGAAATGAGAAGATCGATTCTTTTAACTGAATCGACAATCCCGACAATTGAATCAATACTTTTTTCTATTCTTTATCTCCTCTATTTCTTACTTTAAATCTAAACGCCCTGCTTGTCTTTTATATATTGTAAACAAATTTAAAATAAATACACGCGAGAAAGAATGTTTGTTTAAATTAACAAGTTTTTTTTTTGTTTATATTCCAAATGTGACAACTATTTTGTGACTAATGATATGGGTCAAAGGGAACGTAAAAGTTATTCCCTTAATTACTCTTTTTTTTTTATTCACCTGTTCACTCTCTAAAGCAAATAAATGAGAAGAAAAGAACAAAAAAAAAAAAAAACACCTACGCTAATTGAGACATTTCTCATATCAGAGACAATTTATCAGGGAATTTTTTATTTCTTTGTCATTCAAATTGACTTTCTCTCTTTCTCTCTTTTTTTCTCTTCTGAAATCGCAGGTCAAATGAGAGGCCATTAGATGAGAAGAAGAAGAAGAAGGAGATGGATTCTGTCAGCGGGAACAATTCGTAGCAAAATTGCCCGGATATTAACTACTGCTGCTGTGTCTGGAGCTACTCTTCAGGGAAATTTATTTCTCTCTCTCTCTGTCCAGGCCAACTTCACCTGACAATTACAAGTTTAGAAAACTTGGAGAATTCAAGAACGAAGTTGTAGAGTTGACCTTGAAACTATAAGGCATGACACTTAGGTTCAAATTATTTCTCTGGATAATAAACAATAAAAATACACGTTTTTATTTAAATGCCTCTAAAAAAGAGAAATTCAATGCCGAGATTTTGATTGAAATACACGCTTTGTGGTATCCATGAGTCGGTGTAAGTAAAAATGAATGTGAAATTAAATTCCTGAAATGGAGCTATAGAAATTAAAAATGGCTACGAGGCACGCAGCATCCAAGAGATTAAATAAAAAACTTTTATTTAATTGTTATTCGTCGACGTTTCGGTCCCCAATCACGACATTCCTCTGGACAATTAATTGTCAGTGAATATTTTATTAATATTAATATTAATGATGATGGAATCAGGAAAAGAACAAGACAATAGCAGCCAAGTTTTCTTTTATTTAAATTCTTGCCCTCGCGGCTGACGTTTCGGCTCCGCTGTTGTTACAAATTCCCACACATTTTGATTATTGCTCTGAAGATGGCCTAGTTCTCGGACCGAAACCTTTGTCGTGAGGGGCGATAATTTAAATAAAAGAAAATTTGGCTACAATCGTCTTGGTATTTTCCTGACTCCATCACCATTAAACCTACAGCCAGAGATCTTCATTAATATTAATTAATATTTCTGAGAAATGTTGTGATTGGCGACCGAAACGTCAACCTGAGATATAATATCTCTATTAGAAGAGAAATAACGCTATATTTTCACGCAATTCTTTTATAATTCGTTAGCAAGGCAATATTTCCAGACTATTTCGGAGACCTATCGTCACTCCTTCCTCAGTGGATTTAAAGCCCTCGGACTTGGTGTGGTGGCTAGCGGGCTTGCCTTCTATATCGAGGGTCGCGACGGGTTCGGACTCCTGAGATGATTTTATTTGTCAAAAAAAAAAAAATTTTTGTTTATTTGGATTAGACCGTACTGTCCGGAAACTAATAAATATATGTTGATACAAAAAATCTGGTGTGGCAAGCACAGTACATAACATTCTCTTGCCGAAGGGTAAGACTGTGCGACCTGTCACACCAGAGTTATTATATTTTATTTACACCCACTCATGGTGCGCAAAGCGTGTATTTCCATCAAAGACTCAGCATCGAATTTTATCGTAATATTTTCTTATATAGGCCTATATTACTTTTCGGAAGTTGTGGGATATGCCATCCCCACCAGATTTTTATATTATTAATTTAAATTCATTTATTCCACATAGAGACCATAATAATTGAATAAATATCAAATTTCCTCTTTATTTTATTCACTTGCCATCCCTTAAATCCGGTAAATTAACATTTATTTCGGAAATTCAATATCTTTCGAATGGAAATTAAAACCCCCTCTTTCTTTTTTATTAATAAAAGAAAGAAAGATTCGCTCCTGATGATTGGAAAAAAAAAAAAATAATTTCCATTTCCGACGAACATCTCTCACTCTCGCTGTTCTTTTATTTTATTACATCTCTATAACTTGTGATGCGGCGTCTTTTATAGTTCCTATCGATTATCATTGCGAAATATCCCCCCCCCCCCTCCTTTTTCTCGCTCTCAATTTTTTCTTTTTTTCTTAATAAATTATCTCGACGACAACTACGAAGATGTGTTGAGAAAACAAAGGTGTCAACTGCGGAGGGGTGGAAATAAATTACAAGGATAGCTGCGTTTCTGTCTCCAGAAAGAGATCGTATTTCATAAATTCGAACAAGTTTTCTTATTTACTCCAAAATGCATCCATCTTATTATTATTTATTTTTTTAAGTTCCCTTATAATTGAATTAACTGAATTTTGTCAAATTACTTGATATGCTTTTGATATTCATAAGGATCAAGAAAGCTCAGGGGCCCACATCTTGTGGGTACGTGGATGGCGACCACGAGCTGCCCTAGCTGGGACTGGTAGTACTTCTCTTCTTTGCATGTCGGTCTCTTCTATTCTACGTATATTTTCAACAGGCGTCAGACTGTTCGACGGGCCGGCCTGTTCTATTCCTTCCCGCTCGCAAAAACCCTGACCGCCGACACCGCACCGCCGGATTAAGGCGAAGAAAGAAGATTCATAAGGATCAAGAATAGTTCTGTCTTTCTTGTTGCATTGCAAGTGTGCACTTGCTTCTTTAGTTCAAGTGGTGGTGCTGATTGATGATAACGGGGTCTATTTGGACCTTGTTACGCATTGGTGTGTCAAGCGCCAGCTACCGAGTTTTGAGAAAATTAACAATAAAGTTTTTTGTTTTGATTAGATTATATTAATTTTTGTTGTCAATTGTGCAAGTAACATTAAATATAAATTTTTTTAGGACATATTTCATAAAAAATACTATTAATTATAGCATTTGAAACAATATTCCGTGCTTAACTCAATTTTTAAATTTTTTTGGCGCTTGACACACTAATGCGTAATGATTGCCCAAAGGGTCTGCCTGGAGGTGGTGGTCATAAATCATAAAGCTGCCAAAAGGAAAAGAATAGATTTTTGCTCAGATATTGAAAAATTTAATTATAACTAATTTCCCAAAACATTTCAAAAATTCAAATTATTACTCGTTACTCGCCGTTTCAAGTACTATAGGTATGTGTACTTAATTTGAAAAAGATTTATTGAAAATTTTGTATTTCTATAGAATATATATTAATACATATATATATATTTTTTCATTTAGATGCGAATAGCCTTTGGCATCCGGCCTAATAAAAAAAGTTATTAAGCATTGAAAAAAAAAATATTTATTTCAAAAGCATTCCTAATTACCCTAATTAAATATTCTAACGCAAGTGCATAGTGCAGCATGCTGCAAGAATTGCTTGCAATCATTTGAAAGATTCCAGCTAATTAATTAAGGGTTAAAAATTAATTATTTTTTAACACAATGATTACTAATTTAATTATCTATAAAATATAGAGCGAATTTTTTTAAAATATATTTTATTTAATGCGAAAATCAAAAAAAGGGCTTCTATAAGTTGTAGATAATTTGAATAGCTTTAATATAAAAAAAATTTGAGGTCGATAGCATCAAAATTGTGGCCGCTGGAATCTCCCAAAATTAGCACCCCGAGACGCGCATCTTAAAGAAAAACTGTTGGTGTTTATTATTTTGACTCAATTAAATTTGTGACGGTTAATATTCAGAAAGCCGAAAAAACATTAATGACTATATTGTACCTGTATTATTATATTCATTTGAACTGTAGATTTAATAGATAAATTAAATTATTCGCCATTGATGAACAAACTTTGCACTAAAATAAATTAAATAGAGAGCCAGCCACAAACACAAATATTTGTGGGCCTCCTTTCAAGTTTTAACCCAACAATTCAGAACACTCGGATCAAAGTCCGTCTGTCCACAGGCTGTTGCACAATTGAACTTAACTAAATCCTTTGACGAAGGTGAATTTTAATGACTGAAAGGGAAAAGAGAACATCCCTTGCCCAAAACTTCGCTTTGTTTATTATACACACATATTCTATAAATTAGCGGATTGACGGATCTAGGGGGTGGGGGATCGACTGAATCCAAGCATACAGGTGTCTTGTCAAAAAAAAAAAAACTTATTTTTTTTTGGAAACTTCATTTTGAAATTTGAAGAATTATCTCTTTTTAGATATTAAAAATATACAAAATTGTTCTATTTTTTATTGTTATAAACATCTTAAGAAAATTTTTGTATTTCTTCACAAAAAAAATCTGGTGTGACCGGTCGCACAGCACACAACTTTCTCTTACCTCTCGGCAAGAGAGAGTTGTGCCCCGTGCTTGTCCCACCAGAGTTTTTTGTGTCGAGATATAGGAAAATTTACATTAATTTAAGCATAAAATTATGTGATATCTCATTTTTTTAAAAATGGACTTACACCACTTTCAAAATAAACGGTCCATATATTAACATATATATGGGGGAAAGGAAAGAGGTAAGAGAAAGCAATAAACTTCCAGTTATTAACAAGTTGTTTAATTTTTCAAATTTATATTTCTTAAATTCAAATAAAGTGTATGATGACTAAAAACGTGAAATTTTTATTTACTAATTGTTGTACTCATCAGTTTATAATATTAATTAATAGGCCCTCAGGGCTTGGTGTAGAGGTTAGCGTGCTAACCTCGTATACCAAACGTCGCGGGTTCGGACCCCAGGCAGTCCGATGATTTTATTTAAGCCAATTGGATACCAAATGGCTTAAATAAGAATGCCTGGACCCTATATATGTATATTATTAAATCAATAACGGTTATCGTAAATGTCCTATAAGGCCCGAGTTGCCGAAAAGACAGTGTGAATGTGAGTGTTTAGTGTGAGTGTGAATGGGAAAAAAAGTGTGAATAATTAGTATGCGATCTGTAAGGGATAGCTCTTTCATGCTTACATGTATTTATAGATATCCTGGTATATCAAAGTTGAGCGTATCTAATGGCTTTGCTTGTTGAGATCAATCTGAGAGGAAAATCATTATTCTAATACGATTAAAATTCTCCCTTTCTCCATTTTGATTCATATTCGATTGACGCCCTTTGAAATTGTCCGCTTTTAATATTATTATCATTATCATAACGAATAAAATATCTCTAAGTTCTTGAAAATTAGGAATTTGTCTATTCGAAAGAAAAGAGAAAAGTAGAACCCAGATGTAGAGAGATTGTAAGTGAGAGATAGAGAGCAACGGAACCCTTTAGAGAGGACATTCCACGAAAGGCTAATTGACCATCTGAATGTGTGGTATGGACGCTTCCCGATCGAGGTTAGGATGCTGGCCTTCTATACCAAGGGTCGTGGGTTCAGATTCCAGGCAGTCCGATGATTTTATTTAAGCGATGTGGTATCCAAATGGCTTAAATAAAAAGGCTTGGACCCCAAATGGATATATTAATAACATACGAGTATCGTTAAAAATCTTAAATGGCCTAACTTCCTGAAAAGACTGTAGGAATGTGTGTGTGCGTGAGTGTAAGTGTGAATGAGAAAAAGGTCCGAGTGATTAAAATTTTTTTTCTTTTATTTGTTTGTATATTTTTTGTTTACTTTCTCTTACCTCTATGATTAAAATTCATAATTATTTTTTAGATGCTCTTTAAAATGTATATTCTCATTTGGCCATTGAAATCTTCTGAAGACCACTTTACTCTTCTACTTCATAGGAAGGATAGGAGAAATGGTTGCCATGGTAACAAAATATAAATATTTTCCCATACTTATAAATTTTACAACTTGAAATTCGAATCGATTTTTGACAGGAATCCAATACTATCTATCTTTATATTAACAAATATAGAGTTAAGAGAAAGTAAAAATTTAATAAATAAAGAGTATGTATATAAACTCATAGATTAGACAAAAAAAATTGAATAGTTAATTTTATTCAAACACCTTAGAGTGGATTTTGATTTAAGAAAAAAAAGTAATATTAGATGAAGCTCAGGAACCTTTTTCACAATATTCAAAAGGATTCAGACCAAGAGGATCAATTAAAAGTAAAAAAGATTTTTAAAACAAAACTTTATTTTACAATGAATAATGTCATTTTTTGGCAAAGACGAAAATATTTTGTAACTGTTTCTTAGACACACATCGTACTGCGTCCTACTGCCAGGTAAACAATTGATGTCAACAAATTAGCTCTTCAGATAATTTAGGGTAAGAAATGTATTTATCATTTCTATATGTAAAGCGCTAGCCATTCATTTCCGGTGTATGTAGCCTTTGAAAACTCTCTTGCTGATTTGCTATAGTCAGAGATGTGCAGGCAAAGAGGGAAATTTGAAACTTTAAAATTCTGCAATTGCTCGCCGAAGGCAAGAGATCTTTTTGAGTTCAAAATAGTCTTTTAAATTCTACTCATGGCTTATAGTCCGAATTTCATCAAAATTCGACTTGCAAGATTCAAGTTCTTAAAAACTCAAAAATAGGTGGACCCGGGATCATTTTGAGTTCATCCTAGTCTTTTCTATTCTATTTTGACCTTAAATTCCAAATTTCATCAAATTTGGACTCACGGGGTCCAAGTTATGAAAAACTCAAAAATAGGCGGGCCCGGGATCATTTTGAGTTCATCATAGTCTTTTCTATTCTATTCTGACCTTAAATTCCAAATTTCTATCAAATTTGGACTTACGGGGTCCAAGTTATGAAAAACTCAAAAATAGGCGGACCCGGGATCATTTTGAGTTCATCCTAGTCTTTTCTATTCTACTCTGGCCTTAAATTCCAAATTTCATCAAATTTGGACTCACGGGGTCCAAGTTATTAAAAATCTAAAAATAGGTGGGCCCGGGATCATTTTGAGTTCATCATAGTCTTTTCTATTCTAGTCTGGCCTTAAATTTTAAATTTTGTCAAATTTGGACTTATGGGGTTCAAGTTATTAAAAACTCAAAAATAGGTGGACCCGGGATCATTTTGAGTTCATCATAGTCTTTTCTATTCTACCCTGGCCTTAAATTCCAAATTTCATCAAATTTGGACTCACGGGGTCCAAGTTCTGAAAAACTCAAAAATAGGTGGACCCGGGATCATTTTGAGTTCATCCTAGTCTTTTCTATTCTACTCTGGCCTTAAATTCCAAATTTCATCAAATTTGGACTCACGGGGTCCAAGTTATGAAAAACTCAAAAATAGGTGGACCCGGGATCATTTTGAGTTCATCATAGTCTTTTCTATTCATACCCTGGCCTTAAATTTTAAATTTTGTCAAATTTGGACTTGTGGGGTCCAAGTTATTAAAAATCTAAAAATAGGCGGACCCGGGATCATTTTGAATTTCTAACACGTTCGCAATAGTCTACTTTTTCTCTATAATCAATAGTTTAAATAGGTAAGAGAAAGAAATAATTTAACTGTTAAAAAATTTTAACAGGAATATCGTTTACTCTACTATTGGAAATATACCCTCTTTCCATCTATTACAAGAAAATATACTAAAAATTATCGAGGAAGCAAATTTATAGTCTAAAATATATGCTAGCGCGATCTATTTCAAGAAAATATAACTAAAACCAAATTTACAGGGTTTACAATTTATGGTGGCGCGATCTATTAGAAGAAAATATACTAATGATTATTGAAGAAACAAATTTACAGGGTCTACAATATATGGTGGCGCGATCTATTGGAAGAAAATTTAACTAAAAGCAAATTTACAGGGTCTACAATATATGGTGGCGCGATCTATTGGAAGAAAATATACTAAAAGTTATTTAAAATGTGTTCGGTTATTTTCGGAATATTCCGGAAATATTCGGAAATGTGGTGCCCACAGAATCCTATAGTTATAAGGAAGGATATACTCTAGGACGATTTAGTATCTCACCGGCTGCCGGTGAGTGAACATAGGAGGGTTCTATGTCAATTTGCTCTCTATTAATTAGCATTTAAAAAAATTCTGATAATTTAATAGAAATTCTTAAATAATTATGGATACATGATATAATTTATGATTTTAAATGAATTAAGAAATCTTAATAAGGAATTGGACTTGTTGGATTAGTATTATGGACACATGTATTGGGTATATGGGGAGATGTTGACTCGTCAACGGTCAGCATCCCACCCAACCCGCCCTTAATAGATACTTTTCTTATATAATAATATTACTACCCGAAGCTATCGTCGCCGCACTCCCGAAAATAACCGAAGACTTCCGAGGATTTTAATTCAAATTAATATTATAAGGTTAGGCTGCTCACCTTTCAACATTAATATGAATTAAAATCCTCGGAAGTCTTCGGTTATTTTCGGGAGTGCGGCGACGATAGCTTCGGGTAGTAATATTATTATATAAGAAAAGTATCTATTAAGGGCGGGTTGGGTGGGATGCTGACCGTTGACGAGTCAACATCTCCCCATATACCCAATACATGTGTCCATAATACTAATCCAACAAGTCCAATTCCTTATTAAGATTTCTTAATTCATTTAAAATCATAAATTATATCATGTATTCATAATTATTTAAGAATTTCTATTAAATTATCAGAATTTTTTTAAATGCTAATTAATAGAGAGCAAATTGACATAGACCCCTCTTATGTTCACTCACCGGCAGCCGGTGAGATACTAAATCGTCCTAGAGTATATCCTTCCTTATAACTATAGGATTCTGTGGGCACCACATTTCCGAATATTTCCGGAATATTCCGAAAATAACCGAACACATTTTAAATAACTTTTAGTATATTTTCTTCTAATAGATCGCGCCACCATATATTGTAGACCCTGTAAATTTGGTTTTAGTTATATTTTCTTGAAATAGATCGCGCTAGCATATATATTAAACTCTATAAATTTGTTCTTCAATAATCATTAGTATATTTTCTTCTAATAGATCGCGCCACCATATATTGTAGACCCTGTAAATTTGGTTTTAGTTATATTTTCTTGAAATAGATCGCGCTAGCATATATATTAAACTCTATAAATTTGTTTCTTCAATAATCATTAGTATATTTTCTTCTAATAGATCGCGCCACCATATATTGTAAACCCTGTAAATTTGGTTTTAGTTATATTTTCTTGAAATAGATCGCGCTAGCATATATTTTAGACTATAAATTTGCTTCCTCGATAATTTTTAGTATATTTTCTTGTAATAGATGGAAAGAGGGTATATTTCCAATAGTAGAGTAAACGATATTCCTGTTAAAATTTTTTAACAGTTAAATTATTTCTTTCTCTTACCTATTTAAACTATTGATTATAGAGAAAAAGTAGACTATTGCGAACGTGTTAGAAATTCAAAATGATCCCGGGTCCACCTATTTTTAGATTTTTAATAACTTGGACCCCACAAGTCCAAATTTGACAAAATTTAAAATTTAAGGCCAGGGTAGAATAGAAAAGACTATGATGAACTCAAAATGATCCCGGGTCCACCTATTTTTGAGTTTTTCATAACTTGGACCCCGTGAGTCCAAATTTGATGAAATTTGGAATTTAAGGCCAGAGTAGAATAGAAAAGACTAGGATGAACTCAAAATGATCCCGGGTCCACCTATTTTTGAGTTTTTCATAACTTGAACTCCCGTAAGTCCAAATTTGATGAAATTTGGAATTTAAGGCCAGAGTAGAATAGAAAAGACTATGTTAAACTCAAAAAGATCTCTTGCCTTCGGCGAGCAATTGCAGAATTTTAAATTTTCAAATTTCCCTCTTTGCCTGCACATCTCTGACTATAGCAAATCAGCAAGAGAGTTTTCAAAGGCTACATACACCGGAAATGAATGGCTAGCGCTTTACATATAGAAATTATAATTAAATTACTTACCTTTGTTCAGGGGCCCATATCTTGAGGGTACGTGGATGGCGACCACGAGCTGCCCGAGCTGGGAAAGGCAGTCCTTCAGTTCTTTTAATTTCTGTCTCTTCCTTTCTCTTTTCAACAGGCGTCAGACCGTGCGACGGGCCGGCCTCTCCTATTTCTTCCGGTCGTAAAAACTCAGGATGGGGTTGGGGGAAAGAGTCAGGTCCGCCGATCTCGCATCGCGGGACAAGGCGAGGAGAGAAGAAGAAGAAGAAGAAATAAATTACTTACCTAAATTATCTGAACATCTAATTTGTTGACATCAATTGTTTACCTGGCAGAAGGACGCAGTACGATGTTTTTAATTAAGTTCAAACAAGGGTGATTGAATTCTAAAAATCTGGTGTGACTTTGTGCACAGCACACAACTTTCTCTTACCCTCGGCAATCGAAAGTTGTGTACTGTGCTTGGCACACCAGATTTTTTGTGTCGGCATGTATTTAATGATAGTTCCGACAGTACGGTACATTCGATTTTCAAGATGTAAACATTTTTTTTTTTTTAATATAAAACATTCACACTTTTTTCTCATTCACACTCACATTCACATTCACACACACATTCACACAGTCTTACTTAGGCCATATACGACTTTGTTAAGAACCGCTATTTTTTTTTTTTTTTTTTTTTTTTATATGGTTTTATGTTTTATGAACTTTTATTATCTCTTGTCGACAAGAAAAAAAAAAAAAAAAAAAATATTTTTTTATTTATTTATATATTTTTTTGTTTTTTTTTAAGCCATTTGGTATCCAAATGGCTTAAATAAAATCATCATACTGTCTGGGGTCCGAACCCGCGACGTTTGCTATATGAGGTTAGCACGCTAACCTCTACACCAAGCCCCGAGCGCGATGTAAAATTTATAAGTATGGGATAATATTTATATTTTGTTACCATGGCAACCATTTCTCCTATCTTTTCTATGGAGTACAAGAGTAAAGTGGTCTTCAGAAGATTTCATTGACAAAATGAGAATATACATTTTAAAGAGCATCTAAAAAATAATTCATTTTTGAATTTAAAAAAAATCGTTGGAGCAAATTTAGAGAAAGTAAAAAAAAAAAAAAAACTCAAAAATCTTTGGCCGATTTTGTTCAAAAGCTTTGTGTCACGTCCCAGGGGGGTCCCTAACTTAAATATAAAATTTTAACCTCCTAGCTCTTTTCGTTCTTGAGATATTTTGTTCACAGACAGACACACACACACACACACAGACAGACAGACCGTGTCGCGAAAACCACTTTTTTGTATTCAGGAGACCTCAAAACGTGTATAATATACACGTTTTGAGGTATATTTGAGGTATATTGAGATATACACTGTATATCCATCAAAATCTCGACATCGAATATTTGACATGACCGCAATACTTTCTCTCTCTATATATTTCATATATAGGGTAAGAGAAAGTAAAAAATATAGCTGAGATGTTATATTAATAAAAAGGGTAGAAAATGAGAGTTTAATTCACACAGCTGACGTTTCGGTTCCGTGTTTGAACCCCACTGTACCGAAACGTCAGCTCTATGAATTAAAGAAAAAACCTTAGCTTCATCTCTCATTTTCTACCCTCTTATTAAAAATAATTATTTAGATTCAAGTTTAGTTTAATTTTTTTAAATTCACTTTCACCGACTAGATGACGTCAACTAAACATTCAAAGTGGGAGGTAAAAAAAAAAAAAAAAAAAAAACATCTCAGCATTCAGTCTGTCGTGTGTCATATTGAAAATACATAATAGCTTGAAATGCTCCAAATCATTATTTAAAAATCATTTTTTTTTTTTTTTTTGATTAATGACGATTAGTTTGCTCATTTATCTCGTCTCTTCCTTCTTCCACCCACCCACTTGAGATCATTAATTAAAACTTGAAAAAAAAAAAAAAAAAACTGTCAACGAAATAAATTTAATTATACTATGCGCGTTGAGATTGAAATGTTTTAAAAGAGAGAGAGAGAGAAATTTTCTCCCTCTCTGATTCGTACGCCAACATGTGCCTCAGATCTTTATTCCACTCATCAACATAATTAACCCCCACCCCCCGCGTTGATTTCCTCCCACCACCACTAACATATCCTAAAATAATAATTATGAGAAGAGGGTAGAAATTAACGCTATTTTTATTATTTTCTCTTACCTATATAGTTTTTAATTGAAAGATCACATTTTGTATTAATTATTTATTAAAAATATAAATACTATACAACGTTTCGACTATTTATTCTGCAGTCGTCCTTAAGTCCTGTGCTCTTGCTATGCGAATTAACGCCCTCGGGCCTTGATGTAGTGGTTAGCCTGCTGGCCATTTGTAGCAAGGGTCGCGGGTCCCTATCCGGTCCCGGGCGACAAAATTTATTTCAATTGACTTGGATACCAATCCAGGGTCTAAATGGTCTCCGATACTGAATTAAAAAAAAGTGAAATAACCTTATGGGGCACTTAGGAGAGCATTTTATAAGCAATGAAGTTAGCAACATATACATGGGATGATAGTATATGTTTCTAGCCTCATTGCATATAAAATGTTACTAACTTCACGAAGGTGTCTTTTGAGGTTAGTTCGCCTATGTTTACCTTAAATTTGGGGAGAAGGGGGTTAAAATAGAAATTTTTTTTTGAAATTTAATACAAAATATGCTCTATAATTAAAAACTCCAATAATAATAAGAATAGGCCTACTTGATTTTAGAATCAAAGTTTGATTTTGATACATTATTCAATTGAAACTATTATTAAACTACACTGCGCTGGGCTTGCCCCTAGGTCACCCCCTGAGGCTCCCTTAATCGCAATATGTCATGTCATGTCTCAAGGACATGACACCTCCCCGGGCTTTTCCATATAAATATTTAAAAAGAGCTCCAAGGATTAAACAATCTCTTTGATAGAAATAATGATGTTTGTAGAAAGACAATAATAAAGACATCTGAGTTCTTTCTGGCCAAATTAATTTACTCGAGATAAAAGTGACATTAATGATGGATACACATCATAAGAATATTATTAAGTTAATTTAAAAAAAAAAATGTTTTTTTATGTGGCATGTGATGCTCCACTACTTTTCTTTTTTGTTTTCTTACAATACCTGACAACTTATTGTTTTTTTTCAAGAACTAACGAAAATAATATTTTCAATATTTCGGCAAACGGAAATTTAATTAACCTCAAAAGGGTTTAAAGGTCATAATGCGTCCTCGACATAGAGTTTTCTAGAGGTAGACACGTGCCCGCATAACGTGACCCTTCTAAAAATGGTAGAGAAAATTCAATAACAACCCCTTCCTTAGTATCAACAACTACCTAATTAGAAATTAGGATAGGGCCATGGAATACAAAAGAAATTTTATTTAAAGATAATGAAAATGAAAAATCCAATAATCTGATGAAAAATTGAAGAGAGGAATTTAATCCTTGACTCTGTCTGTATTATTATTCCTTATCAAGACCAACAATAGCGTTGACAAGGTACAACATTTCAAAAGTGTTTTTATTACTGTTGAATTTATGCTAACAATTAGCATGATTAATTCAAGGAAAAGATGCAGAAAAAGGAAGGAGGTGGAGACGTGTTAGTTGCCTTGAATAGATGGGATTGGGAGGAGATCAAGTCTAAGCTTGCATCGTTCTTATCTCTCTACTCTATAATTAGGTGTGATTTGCCCTCTAGACTTCTAATCTAATTAACTCAACGAATCAAACATCTTTCTTCCTTTAAAACCCAACATTTAACACTTTGGAATTCCGCTCAGACGTAAACATAAATCAAAATGTATTAATATTTATTTATTTTCTTTTATAACGATTATATTACTATTATTAATTCACTGAATATTGAAGAATAAATCAAAGTTGCTTGTTGGATAATCAATTCAATAAAGAAATCCGGTTTATATTTATGGGAAATAATTTTATTTATTAGCAGCTAAAGTCTAACTGGAAATTAAAAACAAATGATATTTCAATCTTCCTTGAGGTGCGTTATTTGCAAATGGCGGGCCTTCTAGAGCAGGGGTCACCAAACCTTTTAGATTCAGTGAATACTATAAAGGACAGTGCTCTTCTTCTTCTTTCCTAGCCTTATTCCCGCATTGCTTGGGTTTTTTGAGACCGGAAGAAATAGAGAAGGCAGGGCCGTTGCACGGCCTGACGTCTGTTGAAAATTTAGAAGGAAGAGACAGACTTGTAAAGAACAGAAGGACTGCTAGTCCCAGCTTGGGTAGCTCGTGATCGCCATCTACATTAGGGTTGGTGGAATCGATTTCTATTTTAATCGATTTTTTCAAAATCGATTATTTGGTTTCGATTTTAAAATCGACTAATCGAAAATCGATTCAGCCTCCGAATCTACCAACCCTAATCCATGGACCCACAAGATGTTGGCCCCTGAGCAATCAAAAAGACAATGAATATATATCCAAATTCATGACCTAAGATGGAGACGACAAAAAAGGGCGATACCAAGCGTGGCGGAACCCAGGATGGGTGGCCTCGAGGCACCAGCGTGTGCAACGTCACATGTTTGCCATCAGTACATTCGAAATTGGCTACCAATAAATGAAGTTTTTTCTACTATGAAAGCTTTTCCCTTGAAAATGGTTGCGTTGAAAAAGCGAAACGTAAACGGGTCTTATTACTTTCCAAGTTTTATAAGAAGAATCTAATTAAAAAAAAATTCATCAAGATAAATTTAATTAGCCAATAAGGAAGACGAAACAAGGCTCGTGCCAAATAGAAAAAAAATTTTATTTAAATTTTTTTTTTTTTTTTGAAACTTGTTTGAAGAACGAACGATCAGTGTGATGATTGGCAGTCAACGAAAAAAAAAACGAGTTTCTACAGAGATGATGATTAAACAACGTTTCGATTTAGCTAAGAGTGAGAGAGAGTGAATAAATTCTGAGGGTTTTTTTTTTTTTTTTTTATTCTTTTAAAAATTAAATAAAAATTGATTCGAATATGTTGATCTACAATTTGACATTCATCCGTTGCAAAACTAGATCTATTTATTTCCAACTTTTGTTGGAGAATCGAAATCATTTAAATTGAGTACAATGATTCGCATAATAATAGTTCAGAGTCATTGATAAGGAACTTAAAAATTAATTTCCAAAATGATAGTTAACTATTAGCGAGAAGCAGAGGCACTCTACCATCATTTGAGAGAATTAAATTTTATATTTTTTCACCCAAATAGGAACCGCACAGAAATACTTTCTTTAATCATGTATCACTTTCTTCCCCTTAATTGATACAAATAAAATACTCGGTTATGTGTTTCAAGTTATTTATTGACTTATGAATCAACTTTTATACGTCATCTTCACTTTACTTGTGAAGATGACACCGCAGTGTCGGAAATACTTATTTTTTTATTTAGGTTGGGGCTACTCGGCTATCCTTCACAATACCATAAGTAGGTCTTCTACATACAAAATTAGAAAATATAGACACAAAATAAAAACATTACAATTACAATAATAAAACAAAATGAAGTGTTGATAAATAAATAACTTGAAACAAATAGCTGAGTCTTTTATTTGTGTATGAATGTTTCAACGAGATTTAAAATATTTCCACTTGTAGTTTTTACAAAAACTTTAACTTAAAAAAAAACTTGAAAATTGTTTAAGCTTATCAGTTTATTTATTAATTTTTAGCAGTTAATTGTCTTTTATTGTTTTTAAAGAAGACCCAATATTTTTCAAAGGGAAAATTTTCAAAATTTTTTGGGTATTTTGTGACTGGAACTAATAATTTAAGGGTGGAAAATTTCATTTCGAAATTCCAACAAGAAGATAACTTTAATTTCCACTGACAGACGGACATTTTCTAATTAGTATATAACATACATTTTTGTATACTATTTGACGCTATATAAAAAAGAATAACTTATTAGACAACTCCATATGTTTAAAGCAAATAAAAATTTTATTCACCTAGTATGTCAAATATAATTAAAATAAACATTTGTTTTATTAACTCTTTTAATAATAAGAAAATATTTTTGTTGTCTATGAAAATATCGTCTCATAAATTTGAGGTTGTTTCCTCTTTTTGGAAGTCAAAAGCGAAAGAGAGAGAGAGAGATGATAATTTATGCTTATATGAAATTAATAACAATAACGTTGTTTCTTTTTTTTTAGTTATGAAATTTTAATTGGGCTGTAAATTTTATATGTTATAGTGTATTTAAATGAGAAGGATTTACATTAATTGGTGACACTATCTATAGGATGGTCCAAAATCTACTTTACGTTATAATACAATCTCGAGTTTATTTATTTATTTATTAAAATTATGTAATCTGATAACATGGTCAAATTTTAAAAATCTGGTGTGACTGGCCGAACAGCAGACGAAATTTTTTTTTTTGGAATGGGTGCATAAGGTCCGAAGACCTATAATGACCAGTAGTCACATGCAGCCAGGTTGCTCAGGGGCCCACATCTTGTGGGTACGTGGATGGCGACCACGAGCTGCCCGAGCTGGGACAGGCAGTCCTTCAGTTCTTTAAATGTCTGTCTCTTCCTTCCTCTTTTCAACAGGCGTCAGACCGTGCGACGGGCCGGCCTGTCCATTTCTTCCGGTCGTAAAAACGTGAGATAGGGTTGAGGGAAAGAGTGAGGTCCGCCGACCCCGCATCGCGGGACAAGGCGAGGAGAGAAGAAGAGTCACATGCAGCCAGGAAGAAAATAAAAACAAAAGGAGAAGCACAAAAGGGGAACTCAACTGCGGGAACTGAGAAGATGCCTGTTGAGATTAGACTTGAAATTCTGAAGATTGTAAGTTTTGGGAAGATAGACGCAGGGAGCTTGTTCCAATCGCGGGAGGTCATGGGGACAAAGGAAGATTGTAATTGACTAGTTTTGTTAGTCGTGAGTTGGACAGCATAGGGATGCTGGGACGAAATTCTCTTAACTTCGGTAATCAAAAGTTGTGTGCTGTGTTTGCCACACCAGATTTTTTGTGTAGACATATACTTTGTTTCCACCGATATATTAGAATTCAATTTATAAATTTGAAAAAATATTTATCCTTAGCAACTATTTCTGCTATCTTTCCTGTGAAGTACATGAGTAAAGTGTGCTTCAAACAATTTCAAAAGTAGAATGAGAATATACATTTTAAAGAGCATCTAAAAAATAATTGATTTATGAATTTTAATCAAAATAGTTTGAGAGAATTTTAAGAAAATCACAAAAAACTGAAAAAATCCATCAGTAAAGTATTAGTAACTTTTGACCAATTTTGTTCAAAAGCTTCGGGTTATGACCCAGGGGGATACCCAACTTAAATCTAAAATTTCAACCACGTAGCTCTTTTCGTTCTTGAGATATTTTGTTCACAAACACACAGACGGTACCCACTTTTTTGGAATCTCAAAACATGTATTTCCATCAAAATCTCGACATCGAATTTTTGACATGAAATCAATACAGTAGGTCTGGGATTCGCTTCCTGCCACGATTATAAAGAATTATAAACAAATTAAATATTTTCTGCCGAATTTTATTTATTTCCAGTAAGTTTCGCTACACCCGGTTAATACATGACTAAAAATAAACACAAACCGTGTGTTGTGTGTTTTATGCACGATAATATTTTCAACAATAAATTATCTTTTATTGCTTTTGAGTAGGGCTATTTTTAGAGAAATTAGTGATTATTTATTAGCAAATTTGGTACGAGGCAAGGATTTATTCTCCAACTCCGTCATACATATAAGCTGCTATAATTTATTCTTAAATGATTAAACGAGATCAAATATTTCAATAAATTTTATAAAAAAAAAAAAAAAGTTATTTATAAACTTACGAAAATATTTTATGCGATTTAATAAATTTTAAAGGCGTATTTACATCAAAATTTTAATCATGTCCGTGCGTATGTGTGTATGTTTGCCTATGTCTTAGGGGCTCGCTCAAGCTTTACAGCGGAAGCTGCTATCTACTGTATCTCTTTTTGTATTGGCCGATTGAATTGTTTTGTTTTTGTTTAATTTATAATTATATATAATCTATTTGTATTGGCAGGGCTTTCCCGATTGGCTGATTTATAATTTAATTATAAATGAGTTACGGAGAGAGATGAGCTCCAATCAGGCTATGTTTTAAACCTTTTTGTATCTGTACTGATGATCCAAGGAAGTTTATTTTATTTTATGGCGTTTTTTACTTTTCTTGACTATATGATGCGTCCGAAATAATCAGAGAAATTTTGTTTAATAATTAAATAAACAGTGGGAAGAAAAAATAGGATTTATTATTTATTTCCAATTTATTAAAAAATACTAGTAATTATTTAAGGTGCCATTTATCGGCTGTTGACATTTAATTTCTATAGATTCGTAGCAACAAATAAAAAGCATCCACTTTATATAAAAAAAAATCTGGTGTGAATGGTCGTACAGCACACAATTTTCTCTTGCCATCGGAAAATTGTGTTCAGAGCTGTCACAACAGATTTTTTTATGTCGAAATATATTTAGATTTCTACAGTAGTCCCTAGTATTCAAGATGTAAAATTTATAATCTTGGAAAAATATTTATATTTTGTTACCATAGCAACCATATCTCCTATCTTTCCTATGACGTACAAGAGTAAAGTGTGCTTCAAACACTTTTGAGAGCAAAATGAGAATATACATTTTAAAGAGCATCTAAAAAATAATTAATTTTTGAATTTTAATCAAAGCATCGCTAGAGCCAATTTTGAGAAAAATAAAAAAAAATAAAAAACTGACATGAATCCAAAACTTTCTCTATATATATTAATATATTACATAATATAGGTAAAAGAAAGTAATATCTTATGACATTGGCGTAGCCAGAAATTTTTGATGGGGGGGGATCAAGAAATTTTTTTCAAAAATTTAAGATTACTTCAGGGTATTTATGAATCATTTTGGCCTGTTTTTTTAGCTAGAGTAAATTATTATATTTTACTTTCTCTTACCCTATGTGAAATATAATTTGTATTAAAAATCTAGTCATGACTTGGGTTCCATGGAGGTGGGGGGGGTTTGAACCCCCAAGCTCCCCCCCCTGGCTACGCCTATGTCTTATGGACCTATCACACACCATTATACATTAAGTAAAATTGACCACTCTCTGAATATTTGCATAATTTTTCTCACACATTTGAATTTTATAAATTAGAATTTGAAATGCTAATTTGACAAAAAAATTATAAATATTTAAAAAAAAAAGAAAAACATCTGGTTGAGGAAGTTGACCTTTGACCTATCAAATGTTGTTGTGTCCACTCTTGACTTATCCCGTAAAGAGCGCCTCGGGTAGGAGAGAGAGAGAGACTGAACCGAAAGTTTGCATAATTATGTATTAATGAATTGCATATGAATGCAAGGTGCGAGAGATAGGGTTCGAACCTCGGAGGGGAACCCTCAGGGATGAACACCAAAAAGATTTTGCTTCACACAACCATTCGAGCAAAAATTTTGTATTCCATTAAAATTTAATTTAATCTGTACAGACAAAATCGTTAATTTATTTTAATTACAAAATGAAATTATTTTACATTTTTTTTTTGCAATGATTTTTTTGCCATTTACCCAACCACTCAGCCTAAATGGTTCTATCATTTATGTTAATTTAAATTTGAATTCATTAATATTAAAAAAAAAGGTCTGAAATTGGATTTCTTCTGCATCAACGCAAAGAGTGATTAAAATGCAAATTATTAGCTATACTCTAAATCATTTGACAAGTAAATTATTATTTTATTTACAACATTATATGTATGAACCGTTTAGAAGCCAAACTGTTTAAATCCACTCTTTCGAGCTTTTAAACAAATTCGGGCAAAGAATATTAGTACTTTACTTATACACTTTTTTACTTTCTCTTACCTATGTATATATGTAATATATATATAGAGAGAAAGTATTGGTTTCATGTCAAAAATTCGATGTCGAGATTTTGATGGATCTTCACGTTTTGAGGTCCCCTGAATCCAAAAAAGTGGTTTTCGCGACATGGTCTGTCTGTGGGTGGGTGGGTGGGTGTGTGTGTGTGTGTGTGTTCACTTTTAAGCATGAAGGAATTGAGCTATGAGGCTGAAATTTTATATATAAGTTAAACACCCCCGGGACCGGAAAAATAAGCTTTTAATCAAAATCGGCCAAAGAGTACTAGTACTTTACTAATGTACTTTTTCAGTTTTTTTCGATTTTCTCAAAATTCGCTCTAACGATTTTGATTAAAATTCAAAAATCAATTATTTTTTAGATGCTCTTTCAAACGTATATTCTCGTTTTGCCCTCAAAATTGTTTGAAGACCACTTTACTCTTGCACTCCATAGAAAAGATAGGAGAAATGGTTGCCATGGTAACAAAATATAAATATTTTCCCATACTTATAAATTTTACATCTGAATTCAAATATTCCCTACTGCCGGGAACTAAATACATGTCGACACAAAAAATCTGGTGTGACAAGCACAGTACACAACTTTCGATTACCGAAGGTAAGAGAAAGTTGTGTGCTGTGCGACAGTCACACCAGATTTTTTAAGTTTTTCAGATTTTTTCAAAATTCGCTCGAAAGATTTTGAGTATAATTCAAAAGTCAATTATTTATTAGATGCTCTTTAAAATGTATATTCTCATTTTACTCTCAAAATTGTTTGAAGACCACTTTACTTTTGTACTCCATCGAAAAAGATAGGAGAAATGGTTGCCATGGCAACAAAATATAAATATTTTCCTCTACTTATAAATTTTACATCTTGAAATTCTAATGTACCGTACTGTCGGAAACTAAATACA
Source organism: Euborellia annulipes (assembly GCA_023213315.1). Classification (NCBI taxonomy): domain Eukaryota; kingdom Metazoa; phylum Arthropoda; class Insecta; order Dermaptera; family Anisolabididae; genus Euborellia; species Euborellia annulipes. Next base: position 38,094 of record JAKCPI010003947.1, read on the forward strand.
TGTCGACACGAGAAATCAGATTTTTTGCATTATATTCGCTTTTATTACTAATACTTTTATTTTACCAACTTTTATTATTAAAATGCCCCGTAATTAAAATTTGTTATTCATCCCTTTGTATTAATTATTAATGGTGGATTTAATTAAAATACGACGAGGATGCTGGCTGGACCTCTGTTTTTGACAAGGCAAATTTTTTTATTCGCCTCTCTTTTTGTTACGAGAGAGAAATAAATATTTTGAGTATGTAATCCGTAAAAAATTCCCCCGATTCGTTCACCTTACTCCTTTTTACTTTCTCTTACCTATGTATATATGTAATATATATATAGAGAGAAAGTATTGAATTCATGTCAAAAATTCGATGTCGAGATTTTGATGGATCTTCACGTTTTGAGGTCCCCTAAATCCAAAAAAGTGGTTTTCGCGACATGGTCTGTCTGTGGGTGTGTGTGTGTGTGTGTGTGTGTGTGTGTTCAATTTTAAGCATGAAGGAATTGAGCTATGAGGTTGAAATTTTATATTTAAGTTAAACATCCCCCGGGACCGGAAAAATAAGCTTTTAATCAAAATCGGCCAAAGAGTACTAGTACTTTACTGATGTACTTTTTCAGTTTTTTTCGATTTTCTCAAAATTCGCTCTAACGATTTTGATAAAATTCAAAAATCATTTATTTTTTAGATGCTCTTTCAAATGTATATTCTCGTTTTGCCCTCAAAATTGTTTGAAGCACACTTTACTCTTGTGCTTCATAGGAAAGATAGGAGAAATGGTTGCCTTGGTAACAAAATATAAATATTTTGCCATACTTATAAATTTTACATCTTGCCCTCGGGGCGTGGTGTAGAGGTTGGCGTGCTAACCTCGTATACCAAACGTCGTGGGTTCGGACCCCAGGCAGTCCGATGATTTTATTTAAGTCAATTGGATACCAGATGGCTTAAATAAGAATGCCTGGACCCCATATATGTATATTTATTCAATAACGGTTATCGTAAATGTCTTATATGGCCTGAGTTGCCGAAAAGACAGTGTGAATGTGTGTGTGAGTGTGAGAATGAATGAGAAAAAAGTGTGAATGTTCTTAAAAAAAAAAAAAAAAAAAAAAAAATGTTACATCTTGAATTCAATTGTACCCTACTGTCGGAAACTAAATACATTTAGACACAAAAAATCTGGTGTGACAAGCACAGAACACAACTTTCGATTACCGAAGGTAAGAGAAAGTTGTGTGCTGTGCGCCAGTCACACCAGATTTTGTTTATTGCACGCCTACTTACACGTGCTTCTTAAGTTCTATTCATTTAAGATAAATGCAAAATTTCATTTTATCAGAAGTCAGTCGCATCCTCCCACAGGGTATTTATTTGACAAATAAATACAGATGAGCGTATTTTCATAAAAAAATGAAAATATATAAATTCTGAGAAGAGTTTTTGATTTTTATCTACTTATCCAGGCCGATATATAAAAATTAAAATATAAACAAGACAATATTTAAAGAAGTGTATTAAAATTCACCTCTTCCATTCCCTGGATACCTTTATTTTTTGTAATAAGCTTTTTATAATCCAAATAAAGCTTTTTCTCTCTCTGCCTGACGTTTTTTTTTTTTTATTATTATTTAAAATGTTCTCTTTTTTTTCGGATAATAATAATAAAAGAGAGGTTTAGAAAAAGATGCCAGGTAATTTTTTCAAATTGGCTTTTCACTCTCATCTCCCTCTCTCTCTTTAAAAAAAAAAAAAGATTTTATTTTAGTTCAAACTGACATTTTGACGGCTGCCGAACGAAAATGACGACGACGGCACCTGGGCGGCAATTTGATTCCAGAGGGTATTTTTATCTCACTCACAAGACACGAGAATAAAGAGAGAGGAAAAAGATCAAAGAAGAAGAGAGGGAATGAGAAGAGAGAGACATGTTTGTTGCCTGCCTTTCGTTTCCTTCATCAGGTATTCATTCGTAAAGGAATTTTATATTCTATTCTCTTTTTCAAGTGATAATTTGTTGGCCATTCACAAAATTGCGTTTTCTTCGTGTGTGGGGTTAAAATATGAATAAAAAAAAGGGTAGTCCCGAACTTTCACCTCTGACTCTCTACAAAAAAATTTGCCCCCATCCTCGTTGACGAGATTTTTTTTATTTTTAAGTCTTTTTCGGAAGTCATTTTTTGTTTGACTGTGAAACGAGATGCGAACCCCTGATCCCTAGCACAAGAGGCGAGATCTCTACCTCTGCCTGGGAGGTTAGAGATGGTTTCAATTTAAAATCTAAGGGCTGTGGCTATAGATGAAATTTATTTAAGTCCAGTGAATATAAATGCCTATGTCATTGTATCGTAATAAATAAAATTATAATATACAAATAAATTGCTCAGGGGCCCACGTCTTGTGGGTACGTGGATGGCGACCACGAGCTGCCCGAGCTGGGACAGGCAGTCCTTCAGTTCTTTGTATGTCTGTCTCTTCCTTCCTCTTTTCAACAGGTGTCAGACCGTGTGACGGGCCGGCCTGTCCTATTTCTTCCGGTCGCAAAAACGCATGTTAGGGTTGGAGAGAAAAATTCTGGTCCGCCGACCCCGAATCGCGGGAATAAGGCGAGGACAGAAGAAGAAAAAGAAGATAATATACAAATAAAAAAACCCTCGGTTATTTGTTTCAGTGTTTTTATTTGTATATTTTAATTTAGAAAATGTTTCAACGAGAGCTAACAGTTGAAATTTTATTGATAAATATTATAAAAAATCCGAGTCGAAATTTTTTTTATTTATTTATGGTCATTTTCGGCAACGGGGCCATTTAGACCCCGTCTCTATTTATTTCTATTTATTTGTAGCCAATTGAGTCGAACTAATAACTCCTACTTTTATCCCTCAGGTCCTGAATAGGTCCGATTTAGAGCATTGTAAGCCGACCTACCTTCGACAGTGAACTCTGAGATTATATAATTTACTAATAGGCCCTAATTTTGATTCACATTAAGTGCGACTTTGGTCCCCGAATTGGTAAAAATGGAAATTTGTACCATTTCGGAAAAGTAAAAAAAAATTTCATTTTATTATTGTTGAAGAAAGAAAAGAATAGTTCAGCCAATGAAGTTTCTTGATTGAAATATCCACACAGTTAACGTTTCGGTCCTAGATTTGGACCATCTGATGATGGTTAACCGGGCTGATTTCAATAAAGAAACTTAAATGGCTGAATTCTTTTTGTTTTCTTCCGTCAACATCCCTAATCTAATCTCCCGTGTTACATTTTATTTATTATAATAAGTTTGAATTTTACTTAAAAAAATATAGCCCGTAACATTTTTTCAGTAGTAAAATTTTCAATTTTCAAAAATTTTTTGAGCCTTCTCCTATGGAGCAAATGTTCTCGATAAATGTTCAAAACATATTTTCAAAGTTCCAATGAGAATCTCTTTAATAGAGAGTGACAAACCCGATTCGCCGACTCGACATTCGATAAATTAAGGTTGTTCGGACAGTACCTCGTAAGTCATAATAGAATCTAAATTTTTTTTTAAATAAAATTAAAAATTTGAATGCCAAAATTCCTTATTATAATTTAGTCGTGACCTATCATAGTTTATAATTGTTTTAAGTTAATAATTGAATTACCAAAAATAATAAATGAATGACTTTTGACTTGAGCAGTATTTCACGTAATATAGATCTGGCAACATTGCATTTATCAGCTGTCTATGTTTAATCTTAAAAGCCTTAAATTTTATTTTATTTAATATATTACAATGTTTAATGCAAATCAGTTTAAACACAATGGACGATTTGCGAGAAAAAATATCTTAAAATTGAAAAAAAAATATGTAACTAACATCGAGAAAAGACACTTATGTTATGCGACGTTGCCGGACTGGTCTCACTCTCAAATCTTCCTTATTTTTAAATATTGGCGACTGTCATTTTGGAGAATTTTTTGACTTTCTTGTTAAAATATCTTTAAAAGCGGACGGCAGAAACTTTTGATTTTATTTTTAACGTATTCCTCGGAAGTGAATTAATAAAATGTAAGTTTTTTTGTTTTTGTAAATGATGCATATATGGGCTATATAATTCGATATGTGTGAATTTCGTCGTTATTCCCCATAGGCTACATGTTAAATTTCAATTTTTAAAAATTAATTACACGATAACCCTGTGTCAGATCTGCTTCAAAATTTTATTTTATACGTATTTGATAGTGATTAATAACATATTAAAAAATTTGCTTTTAAACAGATAAAGTGCTTTAATGTCCGAACAACCTTAATTAGTATTTCTTTCAAAGTAATTAATGATGATTGAAACGTGAAGCTAGACCTCTAACTCTACCTCAAGAGACAGAGGTTACGAACTGTTTATTATAATAATTAAACCCGCCATCTCTAGCCCTCTTTTAGACCAGAAAAAAGCAAATACTAATAATCAAATATTGTCTTTCACAATGAGACATTATTGGATTCGATTCTCTTCTCCAATTGTATTAACGTTGGCTTTTTTTTCAAATGATAGGGGCAATTCAAAAAAAAAAAAAAGAAAACAATTACATTCGACCTTTTGGTACTGAAATTATGAATCAAGCCATAAAGAGATAGAGAGAGAGCAAAAGGTCAGAATGAATCAAAATTGCATTTCAAAAAGAAATATTCTCTTAACGAACAACAAAAGAAAATTTAATTTTCCTCTCTCTGATAAAGTTTATTAATGTCTAATAATATTTTGTGTATGTGATGTCATTTTAGGTTAGACAATATTAAGTTGAATATCCTTTTGGATGCAAAACTATGCGAAACTAAGTGAGGAAACTTTACTTTGTTGGCGAATTTAAGGAGAGGTTGATTAAAGCGCCTACACACGTAACTACAAACTTGACAAGCATGCACGTTCAATCTTTTTGTACAAGCAAACTGCGTCTGTAGAAGTTTGCGCAAGCATTTTGATTGTGCAATCCACTCGATTAAATTTTAATCATGCACAAGCATATTTGTGGAAGCAAAACTCTCCGCCATTTTATAGACGTCTTGACATTTGATATTTATTTAATATAGTATAATTCATTTAAAATTTCAATTTCAATATTTATTGTGTCTCTATTTAAAGCAAGTGAGTATTTCTTGTTATCTTCGAATAAATAACCTTCCGAGTTTGACATTTTTAGGTTAATTTTCGGCATAAGCTGTTGCTTGCACAAGCATGCTTGTGCCGTGTGGTGCCGAAGGGCATGCTTGTACAAAAATATTACACATGCATTCTTGTCAAGTTTGCAGTTACGTGGGTAGCTGCCTTTACGAGTATATTTTCCTTCTGTAATAAATATAAAACGGACTAATTGAATATCTCAAATATGCATTCTAAAAAGAGGAAAAAATTATAATAATAATAATCAAGATGTTCTTTATCCCAAGATATTATCTTAAAAAAGAATCCAGGCTCTGGATAATTGAAAAGTTAATATCTATGTTTAGTAAAATTTGCAGGTGTTTGGAAATCAAAAAGTTTTAAATTTTATCTCCCTAAGGGGGACAGATCCCTAGGGGGCATTTAATTTTTCAAAAATTTGGCACGGGGAGTAATCCAAGTAATTATTTTCTCTTGAATCCTTCCAAGGCAAAGTTTCTTTTTGAGACAATTCCAGAATGAATAGTTCTTGTTTCATTTATTATTAAATATATATTTATTTATTTCTTTTTTTTTTTATTATATCGCTCTTCCATTTTATTCTCCCTTTATCACATCACACGGATGCAAAGTCGATGGCTTCTTGGACATCGTTTCGCCATAAAATCGTTATTGCTCTTGATGGCTCGTTTATTTATTTATTTTTTTTTTTTTTTTGCTCTTCACATCAACAGCTGCACTGATTGGGGTGACAGAAAACCAACAACAACAACTCTCGTTTCGCTTTTTTTTTGTTCCTCCCCCCCTAATAAAAAAAAAAAATACATTTAATAAAATGTATTTTAGGGAGAACTAAAAAATATTAATTTAATAAATTGCCTTTTTTTTGTTGTTAAACTTCGAGATGTACAAAAAAAACCCCAAGACGTGAAAAATTTTTATTTCACGTATGTTTTATGTTTAACCCCAAAAGAACTTTAGACCAATAAAATTTTAATTTTTTTTGTTTCTAATAAAAATTAGATAATATCTCGGACCATTTATCGGATAAGAATGATATCGGTATTCGTAATCTAAAAGTCAAGGGGAGTGGGTTCGGATCCCAGGCAGTCTGATAAATTTATTTAAATCATTTGGATACCAAATGATATAAATAAATATGCCTGCGCCCCAACAAATATCGTAATTAATATATGGGTATCGTTCAAATGGCCTAAGATGCCGAAAAACTTTGAAAAAATCTGGTGTGACTGGTCCCACAACTTTTATTTTCCGTCGATATATTTGAATTCAAGATGTAAAATTTATAAACGTGGAAAAATATTTATATTTTGTACCATGTCTCCTATCTTTCCTATGAAGTACAAGAGTAAAATGTGCTTCAAAAGATTTCAAGGGCAAAATGAGAATATACATTTTAAAGAGCATCTAAAAAATAATTGATTTATGAATTTTAATCAAAATCGTTGGAGCGAATTTAGAGATAATCGAAAAAAAAAAAACTGAAAAAATGCATTAAAGTATTTTGATCAAAAGCTTCGAGTTAAGTACGCCTCAGGGGGGTACTTAACTTAAATATAAAATTTCAACCTCATAGTTCTTTTCGTTCTTGAGATATTTTGCTCACAGACACACACACACACAGACAGACAGACCTCTTCCTCTACCTTTGCTTTATCTCTATGTGGGGTCGGCAAAATTAATTTATAAAGAAATGAGACCGAGAGAAAAGTAAGCCGACCCGGACGGGTCGTCTCACGGCCTGACACTTGATATGAAAAAGGAAAAAAAAAGAATAAAGGAAAGGAGAAAATGCAAGCCTTTGCTCGGGTAACTCATGGTCGTCATCTACGTACTCATTAGAACTGAGGCCCTGAGTGGACAGACAGACAGACAGACCACTTTTTTGAACTCAAGGAACCTGAAAAAGGTGTAGGCCTATATCCATCAGAATCTCGACATCGAATTTTTCGACATGAAACCAATACTCTCTCTCTATTTATAGACTATACTTATATAGGTAAAAGAGAGTAGAAAAAAAGGACATCGGATAAATTTAAATTAATATTTTTAAAAGATTGAAGATATTTAAACAAGAAGTGCAAAGCGGAAATGTTTTGCAATTTCTTCCCAATTTTAATTAGATACTTTTTATCATTCAGAGTTATTATTATTATTCATTCAGTCAGTTAAATAAAGTTAAAATTTATTTTAAAAGAATCTTTCTTCTCTTCTTGATCTCTCTTTTAGCTAGCTACTAGTCTATTAAAAGAGAGTTTAACATCAAATATAAAAGTACATATGTAATATACATTACGTGGTCGTAGTGTGTGTGTGTGTGTGTGTGTGTGTGTGTGTGTGTGTGTCTGTTTGTGAGGTGAATTAATTTCCTGTAAAAACAACCCATAAAAAATGAACTCAGTGGTGGTAACTTTTTACTACCATTTTAATTTAATCAAAGTCAAATAAAAAAAAACTAGCTTATTTTTTTATTATTACCGGAATTAAAATAAAAGATCTCTGGTTCAAGTGATGAATGAAAGATGTTAATCATATTTCATTTTTAATAAAGTATAAATTATATAATATTGAAAAGGACGGGATGTCAGCTTCTATCGAATGAAAATCCAAATAAAAGAGAAAAGGTTTCGGCTTTAATTAAATCTTCAATTCTTACGAGAATATTCGCAATGCACCATCTATTGCAATAGTATTGAGACCAAAGCCCGGAAGTTAGGCAGCCCAAAAGGCAGCTTATCTATGTGAGAAATAACTTTTTCAAAGCAGACAATAGGGATTCAGAGAACCTCAAAACGTGTATATCCATCAAAATCTCGACATCGAATTTTTGACATGAATCCAATACTTTCTCTCTTTTTTTTTTTTTTTTTGAGGGGACTCTCTCTATATATATTAACATATATATAGAGGTAAGAGAAAGTAAAAATTAAAGATTAGGATCTTACAACGATGAAAAGTGTATTTTATTTATATATTAATTAACTTGCCCGTCAAGGGCGGGCTTTGCGACTAGTATTAATATAAACTTTTCAACAATAGGCTACTAATCACCCTGGCATGAGGCTCTTACAGTATCACCGGAAATAATAGAAATAAATTAACAGAGGGTTTTTTTTCCCTAAATAAAAATAAACGACACGTTTTATTAAATTCCATATTCCATCTTGTGATAAATAAATGTTTCCTCTTCCCCAGTTGGTTTATTAACTTTTGTACATGAGTGAATTCTCTCTATGGCCATTTTCACAAATTCTCTCTCCCCTGTATTATTTTTATCTCCTAGCTTGGGATTTATCGTTTGAAGAGGGAAGTTTGAGTAATTCTAACCATTAGAAGAGACAAAACGGAAACTCTGTTTGAAACAAACCACAAACTCCTTAAAAGTCACGCCATGTTTCTTTTTTTTTTTTTTTTATTTAAATATAAAGCGAGCAAATGGACCTTTCTTTGATTTCATCTCTCTCTCGTTCTTTGCTTGCTTGTTTTTGCCCGGGAGGAAGAATAAAAAAAAAAAAAAAAAAACGTTGAGACTTGTAATGAGCAGCTCGATACACGAAGTAGAGATGTATCGATGCCTGAGGTGGAGGAGTGAATCTCTTTAACATGATTAATAGAGACGTTTCGAATCTGGTCACCGCCTTCTTCATGCTCCACTGGGGAAATATTCATATTCTTTAATCAAGATATTTCTTTTAACATTAAACGCTAATTAAATTTTATAACTAAAAATTCTACAAATCAAAGAATTAAATAATTATTAATTAAGTGGAAACACCAAAAGCAATTGATTAAACTTAGGTAATGCTTGAACGTTTACTTTTAAGATAATATTAAGATCTTCGAAATTATTTTATAATAAATATTCTACAATATTTAATTCGGAAAATTTTTTATTCAGGAGATTCCAATCTACCAACTATGCTTCAGCAACAATGAACCCCTGATAATAATGAGTTTCTAGCAAAAGTTTAAGAAAGATGATTAAAAATTACTTTTACACTTAAAAATCATAATTAGAACCATAAAATAAAGCGAGTCCATATTAAAATTATCGGCTGAATATTTTTTCTTACTTATATATGTAATATATATATAGAGAGAAAGTATTGGATTATGTAAAAATTCAATGTGAGATTTTGATGGATCTTAGTTTGAGGTCCCCTGAATCAAAAAGTGGTTTCGGACATGGTCTGTCTGTGGTGGGTTTGTTGTGGGTGTGTGTGTGGGGGTGTGTGTTCAATTTAAGCATGAAGAAATTGAGCTACGAGGTTGAAATTTTATATTTAAGTTAAACACCCCGGGACCGGAAAATAAGCTTTTAATCAAAATCGGCCAAAGAGTACTAGACTTTACTGATGTACTTTTTCAGTTTTTTCGATTTTTCTCAAAATTTGCTCCAACGATTTTTTTTAAATTCAAAAATCAATTATTTTTTAGATGCTCTTTAAAATGTATATTCTCATTTTGCGATTGAAATCTTCTGAAGACCACTTTACTCTGTATTTCATAGGGAAGATAGGAGAAATGGTTGCCATGGTAACAAAATATAAATATTTTCTCATACTTATAAATTTTACATCTGAATTCAAATGTTCCGTACTGTCGGGAACTAAATATATGTCGACACAAAAAATCTGGTGTGACAAGCACAGAACACAACTTTCGATTACCGAAGGAAGAGAAAGTCGTGTGCTGTGCGCCAGTCACCCAGATTTTTTTTATGCCGCTATTCTTATTTAAGATTAGAGTATTAAAAAAAAAAAAAAAAAAACAAGTTTACCGGTAAAATTGTTCATTCAACTTGATCCTGATCTTTGACCCTTGTATGTAAAATTCGATTTAAATTCCATGACGTCAACGCCAAGTTATATCAATATTTATGAATGAAGAATGATTTCTTTATGAAATAAACATTTACTTTTTGAATTTCTCGATTTTTTTTTTTAATATGTTCATATTAAAAAAAAAATATATATATTCCAGAGAGAGAGAGGGATTGGGGAATATTTATATCTGGCGGCTGGAGTATAAATAGGCATCGCATGCAACGTATAATTGAGATAATTGGACCTAAAGGGAACAGGGGATTATTTATAAACATCTTGCTTTTATCCCTATTTCTATTCAAATTAGAAAAAAAAGAGTTGCAAAACATTCCTAGTATATTTAATATTAAAATTAAAGGATCAAAAAATTCCTGGAGATGACACGAAAACAAGAAACCTAGTCTTTTATCTTTCATTTCCTTCTTTTTGCAGAGATCCTTGGCAAGCCTCGCGGATGTATTTTAATACGTCCCCTCCCTCAAAAAAAAAAAGGAAAATAAAATTTGGAAATTTCTTTCTATTAGTCAATGTACATGTCTGTGATCTGTGATGTTTATATATATAGTCTACGTTCGAGAGTTTAAAACTATATGCTTATCAGGTCTATTCTCTAAAAACAGACGTTAAATTCTAAAATAAACAGATAGGTGTTAAAAAGTAATGTAAACACAATCAGCGTTAAAAAAATGTTATTCAAAATCACTTCCTTGCCTCAATTAGCTATTCTATAAACAAAAATTTAAATCTAAAGCGTTAACATATAGTAAATAGTGTTAAAAATTAATGCCATGACTAGGGGGGTGCCTTTAATATTTTAACGTCGTGTTTAAAATAAAAATGGCGTCCTTAACCTAAAAAGTAAGGTTATATAGCTTTGAAATAAAAGCAACATGTTAACGTCGCTGTTAAAACTTTGTTTAGAGAATAGAATGTGATAGAGAAAATTAATTATTTTGTTATATTTGATTGCTTGCCCTCAAATTTTTTTTTTAATTGTTTCATTAAAGGCGCCTAAATTACAGCTAGGGCAAATAAACACTCGCATGCGATGTTATGGAGATAAGGGTGATAAGGAGCAAGTAGCAAAGGGCTAAGGGGGTGGAGCCGCCTTTTGTTTGTCCTTCGTTCTGGAGTCAATGACGTCACACAAGCCGTCTGCTTTTATTAACTAACAACCAACGCAAAACAACAACAACAACAACACGGCGAAATAAATAAATAAATATTCGGAGAAGAAGACGTATTTACGCTAAAAAAACATCAAATTTTAAAAAATGGGTGATATTAGAATTCAAAAAGAGGTTTATTTACAAAAAAAATATAACAATGTCGAGGGAAGAAATATTAAAATCAACAATAACAACAAAAAATTAACATTTTTAGAATAAAAACGTTGAACACAACGGCCGCATTTTGTACTTGACGGATATAAATAATGTAGATGCTATCAAACTTTTAGGACAAACTAGTTTCTCCTAGGACAAACAACCTTTAAAACAACTTACGGGGGTCCTGACCTAGTCTGTTGTCCATTACAGTAAGGATCTCCTTAGATAAAAAAAAAACTAAAGCAATTTTAGCCTGAAATATTAAATGTTCTCTTCAGTCATTAGTGCCAGAACTGTCACATTGTGGTTACTAACTTTCATGGGAATAATACTAAGGTGGGTTCCCGTTTCCTTCCTCAGTAGGAGGCATCTCAAATAATTTTTTGCTATGAGGTGGATTTGAACTCGAGTTGTCTTCAGGATTATAAGCTTAACTGCTTTATTCCTTCAGCCTTCTTATTATTAATATTAAATTATAAATAAATATTAAAAACTAGTGAGTTAGGATAAACTATTTTGGCCTAGGATAAATAAGAGAAAAGCAAGCCGACCCGTCTCACAGCCTGAAGCTTGATATGAAAAAGAAAAGGAAGAATTGCCGGCCTTAGCTCGGGTAACTCGTGGTCGCCATCCACCTACTCACTAGATGTGATCCCCTGAGTGATTTTTTTTTAAATTTTAGACGACATTTGTATTAATTATTTATTAAAAAACATCCATATATTTCGGTTATTTTCTAATTAAAGTTCTTTCTATTCCCCTTGTTGGTTTTGAGGTGGTCTTCACTATATTAAAGCTGCCCTTTGCTAGGTCCTTTACTTCTTCCCTTACGAAGGGTGAAAGGTTAAAGAAACGCTTAATAAACGCCCTTGTCCTTGCCTTGTCGACGCTTCTTCATTAATTTAATGAAAATGCATCCTCTTTCTCTCTTCTTTCTTTCTTTCTTCTTGTCATTGCGAATCAATTAAATTAACAACATCAGGGATCAAAACGCCACAAAAAAAAAAGATGAAAAAGAAAGAGAGGGTGATTTATAAAAAGTATCATGATGATATGACCATGTACTTGATTAATAATTCACGCGACAAAGGCTGTGTTAATTTGATAAGATATCAGAAAAAAATATTAATTGCTTTTCTTTATAGGCTTCATACAACATAACCAAGTTTCAAGTATGTTTCTCTCATAAATCGATATTTTTGATGAGAATCCTGCGATTTAATTAAGTCTGCTTGAATTCGATTATAGCTTATAGACAAAGAGAGATTGAAAATTATATGCGACAGATAAGCAAATCTGGTGTGACTAGAGATGTGGTATCGAAAAAAAAGTATCGAAACTTCTACTTGGTATAGTATCGATAAGAAAGTACCGATACAGTTAAAGTATCGGAAGAAAAGTATCGAGTATTTTTTTCTTTTTTTAAAAGTCTTTTCGTCATCTTAGCCGCCTAACGTCCATCAAAGGGTACCCCGGAAGATCATTGCGATATATGCCCCCTTCCTCAGGGTAATGATCCCCAGGGCTTCCTGAAGGATCAACCCCCTCCCCCCCTTCTGAGTTGAATCGAGGCATAAAGTGTACTTAAACTATTTTCACGTAAAGTTTTATTGAAATACTTTTTAAAGAGTATCTAAAAAATAAATGATTTTTGAATTTTAATCAAAATCGTTAGAGCGAATTTTGAGAAATCGAAAAAAACTGAAAAAATTCCTTAGTAAAGTACTAGTACCCTTTGGCTGATGTGATTGAAATTTCTTAAAATACTTGCGACATAGGTACTTGGCTTAAGTATAAAATTTGAGTATCGAGAGTTTATTCGTTTTTGAGTAATTCCCATTAACCCACATTTTTTGATATTTCACTTGAAATTAATTTATTTTATTGTGAAAAAATTTTAAATTTCAAGAAGATCGATTCCAGTTAAAATATCAAAACATAATATTTATGTAAATTTCTCTGAAAGAGATTTTATTGCTTTTAAATGTCTGTTTTATTGCTTTTCTTGAAATTGCCATTAAAAGGAGGCGATTCCCTTTAGCTAGAATTTGACGTCATTTTCACAATCATTTGAATGAATTTCAACTGAAGTATCAAAAAATGTGGATTAAATTAAATAACTCAATAAGGAAAGAACTCTCGATACTCTAATTTTATACTTTAGCTAAGGATTCATGTCCCAAGCAAGCATGGGCAGGAATTTCATTTTCATTTTTGACCAAATATTATATTTTGTTACCATGGCAACCTTTTCTATCTATCCTATGAAGCATAACCCCTAAATGACCTCTGTAGCCGAAAAGAGTTAGAAAAAAAAGTTCCAGAGTAAAGTGTGCTTCAAAGGATTTCAAGGGCAAAATGAGAATATACATTTTAAAGAGCATCTAAAAAATGATTGATTTATAATAATTTTAATAAAAATCTTAAAAATACATCAATAGTACTCTTTGGCCGATTTTGTTCAAAAGCTTCTTGTTACCTCCCGAGGGGGAGGGGAGGGGAGGGGGTTACCTAACTTAAATCTAAAATTTCAACCTCATAGTTATTGTTTTTTATGTTTTATATACAGAGAGAGAGGAAATTTAGCGTGACCCTCTATTTTTTGGACTTTTAAAGCCTTAAAACGTGTATTTCCATCAAAATATAATTAATTTTTGACATGAATGCAACATTTTGTCCATATATTAAGATATATAGGCCTACGTAAAAGAAAGTAAAATTAATTGAAGCTACAAAATCGAAAATACAATAATTGTTAAAAAAAAAAAAAATGAAAAATTTTTGACTTTCAACCAAATTTTAAAGAGTAGGAATTCATTCGACTTGGAATTTATAAAAGTTCTTTAATTTCTAATAATGGTAATTTCGATAGAGTGGTTTTTGAGTTATTTATAAAATTGTATTCAATTTTTTGTAAAGCTCTTTTGTGCTTCCGCCCCCCTCCCCTTCCTTCCACCCCGTTAACGACAACATCAATAAACCTTTAAGTAAAATTACAACCTTATTATGTTTGTCTGCCTGAGAATAATTTGCATTATGCTAATAAATAGAGAGCAATTTAATTAGCCTGTTCTTTCTTATGTGCCAAGAGGCTAGATTAGTCAAGTGACACTTCATTTGAATAGCAATAAAATAACAAACACTATTTTAAACTATTGTTACGAAGATAATAATTTTCTCTTTTTTTTCTGTTTGCACAGACGGAGCAGATCACTTTCCTATCGATTCTCTTCGCACTGATCGTTTTGGGAAATTCCGCCGTCCTCGTTGCACTTTTGCTCACTAAACGACGTAAATCACGAATGAATTTTTTCATCATGCAGCTCGCTCTCGCTGGTGAGTTGATTACTTCAGAAAATATTACTATAGGTATATTAGTTAAGCGATATCTTGAGAATAGATTTCTCCAGTGTGAGGAAGTGTTGTCTGCTTCTTCGTGATGCACGTGAACTTTTCCCACAAGCCACCGTTTAACTAATAAACCTATATTGTCTAAGTAGAACTATATCACACATAACTCAAATGATTTTGATGAAGACATCAGTTATTTTTATCAATAGTTGTTAATATGAATCAGTAACTAGAATTTTGCAACAGAAAATAGCTTTGGGAATGTGGGGAGCCGTACTTGAAGTTGAGAAAATTTTTTTATCTATTTAATTTGATTTGAAAAAGAGTAGTAGGCGTAGACTTAATGATGTTAGAGTCAGAAGAAAGCTCTAATTAACGCCTTCATGAGTGATGTTTCGGCTCCATCCTCAGAGCCTGTTGACAATAATCGAAGTCTGTGATTTTAGCGATGATTTGATTGGGACTGGCTCTGAAGATGGCTTAGACCTAGGGCCGAAACATCACCTGTTAAGTTTATTAAAACTTTTGTGGTTTGTATATTATTATTATTATTATTATCGCCGCTGTTTTTAATTATTTATTAAAAATATAAATCCAGTATAACATTTCAACTGCCTATTCTGCAGTCGTTTTCAAGTACTGTACACTTGCTTCGACTCAAGTTAACTAACCTCTAAGGGACCGTTACGTGCATTTTATATGCGACAGCGCCATCTACGGTCATTCCTATGAAGTTAGATAGGAATGACTGTAGGTGGAGCTGACCGTTACGTGCATTTTATATGCAACGACGAGAGCGCCATCTACGGCCATTCCTATGAAGTTAAATAGGAATGACTGTAGGTGGCGCTGACGTCTTTGCATATAAAATGCACGTAACGGTTAGTTGAGCCGAAGCAAGTGTACATACAGTACATGAAAACGATTGAAGAATAAGCAGTTGAAACGTTGTACTGGATTTATATTTTTAATAAATATTCCGCGGTAAATTTAAATTAATTTTGATAGTATTTATATTATCTTTAATTTATTTTATATAAAAATATACATAATTGAAGAGCTCGAGAGAGGTAGCGCTAACCCACAAAACAAACAAAAACCAATAGGAAGTTTGTTTGTTTGCTACACTGTCAGAGCACTCTAATGGCAATATCCCGCTGAGAAACATATTGTACAACTTTGCTTTGCTCAATTGATAGTGCTGAAAAGATTTTGAAATTTATCTACAATTTAAAAAGAGTATTTTTGGAATTATTGTGCGTGTGTGTGTGTCAACACACTATCTTAAAAAAGCAATGAATTAAATCGATGAAATTTGCAATGTTTATGGTTTATGTAGGTTTATGAATTTTTTAATGTGGAAATTAATTTTTGGATTAACTTCTTTTTTAATGTTGAAGGCTCAACTATAAACGGAATTATTTATTTGTTGAGTCAAAATAAAATCGCTAGTCGAAGTTAATGAATAATATGAGTGTTAACACCATCTTTTTCTTTGTTTTACATTGCACCATTTAAGAATATTTTCTTCTGTTGATTGCACTTCTTTTTGAGTAATTTTATTCCGAAGCCAAACGAATTCCTTTTGCTCAATGTTCAAAGCAAATTTTATTTAACTAATTTTGTTGATTATTTAATAAATGACTTCCTCTCTCTCTTCTCTTCTCTCTCTAATTCCAGACATTTTTGTTGACTCTTTAATTTATCACTTCCTTTTTTTTTTTTTTAATCTTGCAAATTAAGAAATTTTCCTTAAGAATTAATGTTGACAATTAATCAAATACATAAAAAGGATATGCTATTAGTGTAAATGATTTTCTTCATATAGGTACATATAAACAAATTATCTGATGGCTATGAGAAGAAGTATCTTTGCGCCGTCAGTGGCGTATCTAGAATTTATTTGAGAGGGGGGGGAGCTGATAGATATACCGAGGGGTTCGGGGGATATGGAATACCCCCAACAGGAAGGGCGTCCGGGGGCCCTCGCCCAGAATTTAGTTGTTTTTTTTAATGTTATGTATCTAGAAGCATTTTTAGACCACTTAAACAATACGGAAATATTTTAGAGTTGGGCTAAAACTCTAGATATGTATAACTTAATGTGACATTTATAGATAGATAGATAGATAGATATGTAGATAGATCGTCTTCTACTTGAACAGTTTCATTTTTATTCTTTTCACTTGTAGGATTTCGGGGGGGGGGGGGGAGGGCTGCAGCCCCCTAAGCCCCCTTTTAGATGTCGTTATACAAAATGTGGGTGGCACTTGGTGCGGATATTATGGCGTCAAACGCCCCCCCCCCCCGCCCGATTTTATAAAATAATACAATTCTAAAAAATGTATTAATTCAAACTAGAGCAAACAAAAAAAAAAAGAAATATAGATATGTACAATTTATTTCGAGTTAAAAATCCAAATATTTCTATCATTCAAAAAAAACCTGTGAAACCTCCACATAAGATCGTATATTAAAAATTTCAATTTATATGTTTTACAAAGACATTCCCTCCAAACTTAATATAAATATATTTTTTTTTTAATTTATTCTTATTTATTGTTTTTACTAGCAATCATTTGGAAAATTAGATTTAAACTTTCGACCGTTGGTTCTCGTTGAAACATTTTGTAAATTAAAATTAAATATACAAATTAAACACTAGGTTATTTGTTTCAAAGGTTTTATTAATTAAAAATTAACACTTGATACGTATTTCGACAATTCCTTGTCATCATCAGAAGTGGGGGGGAGGGGATTATTAGAATGTAATCACTTCTCATGATGACAAGGAATTGTCAAAATACGTATCAAGTGTTAATTTTTTAATTAATAAAACCTTTGAAACAAATAACCTAATGTTTAATTTGTATATTTAATTTTAATTTGGAAAATTGCTGAAATTTAGTCTATAAAAGTGTTTTGAGAGATGCTGTAAATTAAAATTTGAGAAACTTTTTAATGTTAAAGAAAGTTTGAATAAATTTCACCTTAAACAAGGTGGAGAATTAGAATATGATACAACAATAAACATAACCTTCAGTAAAGTGTATCTTTGATATATTTATAAATTTTTGCTTATTGCGGGCATGTTCAGCTACGTTTACAATCAAAAATAAAAGATTTCCTGAGAAATCAAACTTTGATTTTTTTCGGCGGGACATTTGAATGTATTTACGGGCCTCGAGTGAAATCTTTCTTGTCCGCGTATTTCGAGACGTCTGGCAATCCTGGGTGTCACCTCAAGAATGAAAACCTTTGTTTTTTCTGTTAGTCTTTTCGGCATCTTGGGCCATATAGACACTTTTCACTCCCCCTCCAATAGAGGGTCAAATTTCGACAGTTTTGGTTTCGATCTCATTGTTTATAGCTTGAAGGGTTCTATATCATCATCAAGTTAACAAGCTCTAAGTATTGCCGTCCTGTTGATTCGTCTTTAAAAGCCCCGTGTATTTCTCTTCTTATCTTGATACGCCTGGGGGGCGGGAGTTCACTTCTAAATCCATCTAGCGCTAATAGAGCCACACGCTGATTGATCGAGTGGGGCCTTTCTAACATCTTAATAATTCATGGGGCCCAGGGGCTCTTGTCTGATCGACTAATATGTAGGAAAGTCCCCTATCTTCACCAAATTTAATAGAATAATCTATTGAGAAATTTAAAAACGCAACAATTCAAAATACGTCACACCCTCACACCTTTTCCATTTATTACCCATTTCGTGAGGGTTAGTGAGATTGAATTGAATCCGAGGCTTAACCACCTAATTTCCTCTCCCTCGCACAGGGAAAGGGAAGGGATACATCACCTAACTACCTGGCAGATAAACAGGGCTTAAACGACCGACATAAAGCCCTTAAGGGGCTTATCTCATAGGCGATAATGGGGTTATAGCCTAAAAGTTGAACGAAAAAAAAAAATCTTTAATAACTTATTTATCACCCAATTGAATTTTATCTCTCTCTCTCTCTCACTTTATGATTGTTTATTTCATTTTAATAATAAAGTGTACTGGTGAACGTTACAAAATGCATAAAAAAATCTGATATTTTATATTTAAAATGGAGCATTTATTTTATTAAAATTTGAAGACGGGTACATTTTTCCTCTGACAGGAGAGGGAGGATGCATCTCGGGTTCTAGGAGGCTTAAACATGAGTATAAAATATTAGATTCATGTCAAAAATGTAGAGATTTTTATGGAAATACACGTTTTGAGGTCACCCAAAAAAAGTGAGTCCCGCAGAAGATGTCTGTGTGTCTGTGAATAAAATAAGAACGAAAATAGGCTGGAGGTTGAAATTTAGGTAACCTCCCTTGGCACGTAACACGAAGTTTTTGAACAAAATCGACCAAAGAGTACTAGTACTTTATTGTACAGTACCCCATCAGCCAAAATAAATCCAACAAAAGAATAAAATAATTATTGTTTTACTTCGCCACCACGACTTGGCCATCCCATATAAATCTTCCTTAAAACAACATAGAAAGTGAGAAAAATTGTACAATCCCATATTTGCCTACGGGCTTGGTTTAGGGGTTAGCGTGCTACCTTCTAAACCGGGGGGGGGGGGTTTGCCCCCCCGACCCCTGATTTTTTTTATTTATTTTTTTTACAACAAAAATTAAAAAAAAAAAACCCTCACAAAAAAAAAAAAAAAAAAAAAATATTATTTTTTTTTAATTTATTTTTTTTAAAGGTGGGGTGGTGGGGGTTGGGGTGGGGGGGGGAGGGGGAAGGGAATCCCATATTTCGTGTATTTGGATAAAGTGGTGGATGCAGTCCAAAAATTATATCTGCATATATTTATATAAAGTTATTTGTGATTTCTTTCTTGAAAAGTGGTATGTAATGTTGCGCTATCACTGTTTCGGAGGCAGGAGAGCCATCTTCAGAACAGAAAAGATAAAATACCTGTTTAAATCAGCCCCAAGATCATTCTTATTCAAACATTAACAATAAAAAAGCAAATTGATACAAATATATCGTGTTATAATAAACGTTACTTGAAAGGCAAAAAAAAATTTCTGTCACCGATAAGAGATAGCGCATTTATAAACCAAAATAAAACATAATTATTTGTTTTTAATAATTATACCATAGTATATACCACCTGTGCCCAAGAAAAAAAATCTTTATAAATATTTAGTAGGCTCCTATAGGAGGCTGAAATTTTATATTTTGGCTAGGTACTCCCCTGGCCCGTAACACGAAGCTTTTGAACAAAATCAACCAAAAAGTACTAGTATTTTTCTGAAGTATTTATAAACTTCTTAAATCAATTATTTTTTAGTTCCTCTTTAAAATATAGATTCTTGCTCTCAAAATAAATATAGACCTCTATCGACACTTTGGTGTGACAAACATAGAATACTACTTTCAATTATCGAATTTAAGATAAAGTGTGTGCTGTGCGATCACTCACACCAGATTTTTTATATTTTTAATATTAGGTCTAGTTAATTTTTAAAAATAATCAAATTACTTTTGTATAAGTAAATTATTTTAATAATTTATTTATTTTTTCTTTATCAGCAGTTAAATTGTACTCTGATTTTCAAGAAAATAACTTTTCTTTTGAAATTACACAAATTAATTTTCATGGCTGAGGCTCGGCATTCAGGCCTCAAAATTCATTCAATTTTTTATTTATTTTTTCAGTTTTCTGAACAGTAGTCTTTTGAAATTTGACTCGATCATTTCTCTCAATGAGACATTATTCTATAAAAAATTTGATGTGATCAACAATATTAGAATTTTTACTTTCCTTTATAGAAAATCAATTTTGTTTTATTCAGTACAGAATTTCCATCCCCATTTGAGGTAAAGTTTTGAAATTTGACAGGATTATTTTCCACAAAGGGACATTTAACTTATTCAATTAAAATTTGAGGAAAGGATCAACGATGTTAGAGATAATTGAGTTTTCTGACTTTTCTATAACGAAATTAAGTGTTTCTATCATTGTTCAAATCACGAATGGAATTATTTGTGAGACGTTAATTGTAGAATTGAAGCAAAACAACCATGTATATTTTTTTTTTATCCCTTCAGATGATTTAGTTGTCTGGTTTTGTCGTTGTCGTCGTCGCATTCAAATGCTCTGCCTCATCCCTATTCTCTCTCACTGGCCACCCAGCAGCCCTTGCGGCCATAACAGTTGGGAACATCGCTTTCTTTTTCCCTTCGGCCAAACTACAAACATCGGCCTATTTTTGAGTTCAAATTCGAATAAATGGAAATGAATTTTCATTCCGATTTATTTGTCTCGTTTTATGTATTCCAAGCCTAAACACAAAATAAAATGTATGATTGAAAAGAAAGAAATAAAAGTAAGGTCCAAATTCTGAATATTGAATGAATATTCTAATGCACCTATCCCAAATCAAAATTAATATTTTTCTTTAGATTGCTTCGATATAAAATTTCGAAAGTGGGGTCTAAATTCTGGCTACCATTACCTAAGGAATCCTGAAGGAAATATTTGAGACACATTAAGAGGGAATTCGTGATTTTTCCCCTTCAATTTTTTATTGATAGAAAGATTCACATCTTCATAATTTTAGATACATGTATTAAATATCTTTTATACGAAAATTTCCTTTGGTCCATCACCTCCACCAACAAAGGATCCTTTCTTCTCAACATCCCTAGAGGAGAAGAGGGGTGCAACATTCTCCTCAGATTCCCCATTGTATATTAGAGAAATTTCCATTACCTCACAAAACATCATCATCGTCTTCCGTTTCCTTAAG
The DNA here is from genome assembly GCA_023213315.1 of Euborellia annulipes. Lineage (NCBI taxonomy): Eukaryota > Metazoa > Arthropoda > Insecta > Dermaptera > Anisolabididae > Euborellia > Euborellia annulipes. The sequence goes on from JAKCPI010003947.1 coordinate 59,496, forward strand.
CAGGGAATCTTTTGTAAAATCTTGGATGAATTTTATAGTTTACTTGTAATTTTGCAATATATTCAGGTGAAATGAATGAATTTGAAATAAAATTACTTCATTCCACCTGTAAATATTACAAGCAAACTTCAAAATTCATACAGAATATAATCTTGTACATCCTCAAATTAAATATTTAAATCGTATCACATCTGCTTTGTTCCATTTCTTTCATTTGTTCTAGTAATATATTTTGATGTTTTTCTGATTGAAATTTAAGGTGATAATTAAGTATTTAAACAAAAACAAATATAAAAGCCTCAATTATTCTTAACATGATAGCTATAATGATTTTACTCAGTTTTGTGTGTGCGTGTTGAAAGGTGATTATGAATACATTTTTGAAAATACAAAATGAAAGCACAGCTGCATTTACTACCAGGTACTCATGGACCATCTTGAAACTAATAGAAGACAATTCTCTTCACATTGTTTCTGCTATGCTACTTGCCCAAATTTAAACTCTAGTCTTTATTTGCTACTTGATGTGAAAAAACTTTGGAAAAAAACACTTTATTATGTCAATATAATTTCGTAAAATTGGTTCCATATTTAGCAATATGGATTTCAAATCCCGGAAAAAAGTGTTTCAGAAGGGAAATAAATTTTTCCTAAAAAATAAGAATATTTTATGATATCTTTAGAAAGGGAATTCATTGATATTTGGCTATGCATTTATTTACACACACTAACATGCATTTATGTTTTTTATGACATATTCAAATCCCATCTCTGGCATTCGTCCATCCATTTCTTATGTATTCAGATGTAATGATTTCGTTATATGTCAATAAATTAAAAAATAAAAACAGAGAGAGAATAAAAAAAGTAAAATAAATTAATATCACTTATTATGGTTTATTACAAACCATATGAATGAATGAAAAATCAAAGAAAAAAAACAGTATAACCATCTAAAATAAAATCGATGAAGTAAAAGAAATTTTTTTTTAACAATTGAAGGGAAATTCAAAAAAAATTCGTCGATTTTGGATATTATTATTGAAGACTATACTATTCAATACTCTCTTGTCTTCAAAGAAAAAATAATTTTGGCAAATGTTAGATTATTTTCGAACAGAATACTTCCTCTTTTCTCATTAAATATGGAAAACCTTTTCTTCTATAGGTTAATTTTGGTCATTATAGCAGCCTATATTTGGGTACTTTAATTTTTTTAAATTTTATTTTTTGAAAAAAATTTTTTTTGTATTTTTCCCCCCTTTTTTTTCGCGCGCATAACCCAAAAAGTTGGTCTAAATCTGACCACTGTAGGTCTAGACCCCGACCACAATGCCGAAAAGGCTAATCCTAGTTGTGTTTTTGTTCCAGAATGCCTAGAAAGAAGCCTAAGTACGTTCCAAAGAATAAAAGAAGAGGATGATCTGGTTAAAGCAAAATCGTGCCGTAATGGAAAAGAAAATGGGCACTTATGGCAGAAAAAATTGCCTCGTGGAACGTTTCGAGACTTGTGCAAAAAGATCAACGAAACCTATCTAAAAGAACAGCTGGAACACATTTAATGGCTTGCCTGTATCATATGTAAGAAAGTTCTGAAACTTCATCCTAGAAGAAGATCCATTTAAAGAAGTGGAAGATGGGCGGACTTCACAAACAGATTCTATCAATGCGTAAGCTCTCTGGAACTTGCTTAAAGGTGGACTTTCGAACAACGCGCTAGTAGCATGAATATGAGGCCAGACGAGCAGAAGCAATGACTGCAATAATCTGTCCCTCTCGGGTTGCTTGTTTGCCTTTTTTTTTGGAATTTTAATTTTTTTTTGTGTTAAATCTGAATAACATTGAAACTTTTGCCTAAGTGGAAGAAGAACATTTAAGTACTCTCGTGCTGCAGAATCCATTAATATTTGATACAAAAAGAAAATGTGAAAATATGGGTCTATTTCTAAACTAAAGCAATCATCATCATATCATTTTTCTTCTATCAATCATTTGATGAATTATAGAAGTGTGATTTCTAGCGGGACACTGCCGAAATGGTAGTGCATTTACAGAGGCCTCGACAGTGTCGCGTTGCTCAGAAGTCCACCTTTAAGGGAGCTTTTCCCAAAAGATAAGATAGCCTATATTAAATATAATTTTTTAACACCCATACTAAGGATTGTTTTTATTATTATACCAATAATAGAAACAATTCTTCTAAAATTTATAAATTAACCACCTTAAGTTATTTAACTACTAAATGTGACACTGGCGGTTGTCGAACCCACGTTCGTGGATGTTTAGCCTAGAAATTAAACACCACTTAACGAAAAGTTAATTTTTTTTTAGCTATTTATTATTAATCTTTTTTTTTTTTTTAATTTGTAGTGGTCCGTCATATAACAGTCTGTTTTGTTTCATCAGAAGTTCCTTCAGGACGATTTTCATCTCACGATTTCAAAAGTTCATAATCCCCCTGAAGAAACTGGAGGATCAACTCAACGGACTATTTCAAAAGGAGAATTTCATGCCCGTCTTTATGAAACTAACCTTGTTCCCACAATAAAAGTAAAAGCACCAACAGAGTGAAAAATGAAACCACCTACAAACATGCTTTGATGAAATCAGTAGTAGGAACTTTTCAGGCAGATGAAACTATGTCAGAAAAAAACGAAATTTTGAAGGAGAAAAAACTAAATTAAGTAAAAAAGATAAAGATTGAGAAAACTATAGGGATAAGCGAAAGGAAAGATTCTGATGAAACAGAAACAAGATGGAGGAATCCATTATTGACGAAAACTAAGAAGCATGGATCTGCTTTTTCTGCAAAGGATAATTTTCAATTTTGACACAGATGTGGATAATGTACACATATGGAAAATATGGGCACAATAATAATTCTATAATGACCAAAATTGACATTTGCAAGAAAAGTTTTTTTTTTTTTAATTCGGTGAAAATGGGAAAAATTGTGAAAAGCCTGCTTTCAAATCATATAATCTTAGTTAAAGAGTATCCAAATTCACGTTTTTGCGTAGAAGTCAAATAGGTGAACACTGCGTATAAGCGTAACTAAGGGGGTGCGGGGGCCTGACCCCCCCCCAGGAGGCTCGTAGCCACCCCTCCCCCCAGAAAGCTCCCTGTCCCAAGAAAAATTAAGAAAAAATGGAGTTTTTCAGGCCCCCGGAGGATAGCTGGTCCCCTGGCCCCCCCCCAGCGAGGATGGCTGATCCCATGCCCTCCCCCCAGCCAAATTCTCTAGTTACGCCCATGACTTTGAGAGAGGTTAGTTTTGTAGTTATCTTCCTTCATATTAAACGATCCGCGTTTCTTAAGACACTTTCTCCAGAAATAAAACAGTTACAAATATCATCAGATAATAGTAAATTTCCAGGCCCTCAGACCAAGTGATCGTGAATTCCTAAGACTACCAAAAGAGAAGAAAATATGTATTTATAACAAATGCGGAAGGATTTGTTTTCAATAAACGCCAAAGGTCCTATTAGTTTATGAACAATTTTAACAATAACCAATAAATAGTTCTCGTTAGCTCCATGAATTTCCATGTCGGTCGATAGATATACGAGTATAATACAACAAGTATATGTAGAGTAAGTTTAATTATAACTCGCAGCGAGTGGAAGTCGACTGTTGTGGTTTTCGGTCTTGGTTCTCTCGCTTGCGTTTTGCTCATCAAACTGCTCTCAGTAGGCGAGTTGAAATTATAATATAAAGTAGACGGGGAGATGTTGATTGACACTTGGTAATTAGATAATAAACACACTCACTCACCCATTCCTTGGTATTATTATTATTATTTTTCTTGAAGAGTTGATTAAGAATATTGAGTTAAACTTGATTTTACTATCATAATTTATTATGTAATTAAAGAAAAAGATCATAAAATCATAAATTTTTTTATAAGAATTTTAATTAAAATATTGTTGTGTAATGAAACCACTGCATAAAGAGAAAAAATGACGGTGTGCCTCAAACAAAATAATGAGGAGGTTCTGGGTTAATCATTCAATAAAAAATTTTTGAAAATTTATACTTTCATATATAGTCCTATATTTCGTATATTTAGGAAGGTACTTGTCAAAAGCTTTAGAGGCTAGATCTTAAAAGGAAGCTATATAACAGCCGAAATTATTTTAAAAAATTTATTAATGTCTTTAGAGTCTTTTTGGCGGATTCAGCGCTAACATGAGTTTCGGTTCACATACAAAAACCATCCTCAAGGCCTTCAAAAAAATTAATATTTAATTAAATAACCTATTAATAATTTTTTTTGTACGCTTTGAAGATGGTTTGCATGTTAGCACTGAGTCAGTTAAAAAAAAATCATTGTGTGTTTTTATGAAACCACGATGCAAGTGAAACTTTTTTTTCGGATCGTAGGCGTTTAACTGAAAATTTGCAGAAAATTATTCAATTAAGGGTATTAAAATCGCGTTTTTAATCTTAACTTAATAATTGGAAAATGGGAAATCAATAGACGCATGTTAAAAACTGAGAACAATATTTATTTAGTAATTGAAGATTTGAATCATTTTAAATTATTTTAAAAATTATATTTTATCAATTAAATATAATTAAATCTCATAATTATTTTTCTATAATTCCTCATATAAATTTCAACTTTCCTATTTTTGTCGTCACGGCTTGTGACCTCATGGCTTGTAGCGTCACGGCCCTTGACGTCACAGCTTGTAACGCGACATGCTGATAGAAGAGCGAAAAAATTTTAGGGAATAAAATAAAAGTTTCACTTTAAAAACATATTAATATAAATTTTTTAAAATAATTTGGGCTATTTAATCGCTAAAATCCTCCCCACTTCTTGTGATTATCTGACCGAAACGTTAAATTTAACACTAATTAAGCTAAATAATTTATTACTATTAAATGATAACATCCGTGAATTTCTCCTTATTTATTAGATGTAATTGAAAATCCCAAGTAAGAAACAAATTTAAGATAAAATTTTGTTTTCCCCTTTTTATTTAATGCAAATGAACCAATTCTTGGCAACCAAGTAGCGTTTAAGAAAAATAAATAGCTACGTAAATTATTTTATTAATTTTATTACGTCCATTAATTTCTTTTTGAATGGATTCTAGTTTTGGGATTTTCTCTTTCTCTCTTTCTAAAATCAATATTTATAAGTTAAGATAAGAAAGAGATAGAGGGGGATTATAAAACAAAGAATTTACACACGATTGGAATTCCCCCTCCTCTTCCCCTCGCGTAATATAAAATTGTTTTTCAATTAATTTATTCCTGGTTTTTATTACTTGATGGAATCTTGTGAAAGGTCGTATAGTCAACGACCTTTTTGAAAATAATAATCCTTTTTTGTCAAGAGAATTGCAAAATAGTCTTTTTAATTTGCGTTTATCTATGGAACCACTTATCGGATGAGGATGAAACTTGACAAATTTATAAATTGAAGTTTACTTGTAATATATTCAGGTGGAATGAATGAATTTGAAATAAAAATTTTATTAATTATTTTATTGTTTCAACCGTGACGATTTATTTGCGCAATTCTCCGTTTTGTGACCATCATCAGGCCTAAAATCAACCTACATATTTTATAACACAAGGCTTACAAACTCAATCTTATCTTAAATTTATAACATTCTAATTATTACATTGTTTTGTAATACATTTAAGATCAGATTGAGTATGTAAGCCATGTATTATAAAATATGTATGTTGATTTTAAGGCCTGATGATGGTCACAAAACTGAGAATTTGCTCAAATCAGTCGTCAAGATTGAATTTCCTGAGAAATAAAATAATTATAAAAAATTTTATTTCAAATTCATTCATTCCACCTGAATATATTACAAGTAAACTTCAAAATTCATACAATACATATTCTTGTACAGTGAGCGCCACAATTAAGTCCCCATCTGGGAGCTAGCTAGAGCCTTAAGTATATGGTGTATAGTGAAATAATTTGAACGATTGAAAAGGTAAAATAAAATCTGGTACAGATGATTTTATTTTACCTTTTTTATTATATACCATATCCTCAAGGCTCTAGCTCCCAGGTGAAACTTAATTGTGACGCTCACTGTACATTCTCAAATTAAAAAATTTATAATTAGAGCTACGATTTTCTCAGCCTCTTCTAGACCAAATCTTTTGAAACGGTAATAATTAAAATGTTTGTCTCCAGTCCTGGACAAAATTTCTCAACAATCAAAAGGGATAGGAGATTTATATTCAAAATATAAGATGATTCGTCCAAGACTTGGAGTAATTATTTTATTTAATCTCTTTGAATTTGTTTTTATTAAAGCTTTTGTGGTTTTATTATTATTGTTATAGAAGTTTTGAATTATAGATTACATTTGTATTAAAAATATAAATACTGTGCAACGTTTCGACTGCTTGTTCTGCAGTCGTTTTCAAGTACTATACTTGCTCTGACTCAAGTGAACCAACCTCGTTACGTGTTTATATACAACGACGTCAGCGCCATCTACAGTAATTTATATGAAGTTAGTTATAAATTTTCGCGCCATCTACACTCATTCCCATGAAGTTCAAGTTTGCTTTTATGTGTCTAACTTCATTGAAATTAGTGTAGATGGGGCGAAAATTTGTATCTAACTTCAAAGGAATGATTGAAGATGGCGCTGACTTCGTTGTATATAAAATGCACGTAACGTTTCCTTAGAGGTTGGTTCACTTGAGTCAGAGCAAGTGCACACTTCTTGAAAAAGGTTGCAGAACACGCAGTCGAAACAGTGTACACTATTTATATTTTGAATAAATAATTAATACAGAATGTGGTCTATTTTTTTGAATTGTTTTCTCCTTTTACTAATAAATTTCCATGATTCAAAAAGGTTTTTCCAACTTTGTTTCCTATTTAATTTTTAATTTATTCATTTGAAATGCTACTACAAGATTTCTTTAAATGGGACGTTCCCATGTCATAAAACAGCTAATTTTCAATTCATTGGCTCTTTTTTTTTCTTTAGGATATTTCAAATTCCTTTACGTTTCTTCTTTCCTCCCCTTTTTTTTCATTTTTTTCTAATTGCCTGTCTTTCGAAAACATAAACGGCTTAAATTATACATTAATTTGGTTGCTTTCTCTCTCTCTCTCTGACTTTTCCTTTTGCTTTTTTTTTCACCTCTGATCTTTATACGTATTGTGGGATTGTTGAAAATAATTTCGAGTTCTATAACCTACAGATTTTTTATTGGGCCGGCGACCTAGGATAAAGGTAGTTCCTCCGCCGCGAAAGCGTGGAGGTCCTGGTTCAACACCAGGGGGCGCAATTTTTGCCCAGCCGAACACGAAATTTGTTATCTTAAACGATTTATTGACTGGCTTATTTACAGTCTATTTGAGCGTTGTATGAAAAAAATTCCATCTCTTTTCAACAAACCTCTTCCTAGTACATATTATAATTTTGAATTAAACTAACTTTATATAATTATCTTGTCGGCAAATTTAATTTTATAGAGAGACGCAACTGAGAGACGGATAGATAGAAATTTATTATTACGAACAAGAGCTTGTAAGCTCCATTAGTCCTATTAATTTGTCGGGGAGAGAGAGAGAAGTAACAAGCCGAGTCTGGGGAATTACCAGTCTATATGGAGGAGGGTGTAGACTTCCAGAAAAAAAGAAAAAATTGAGAAAATATGGGGCTTTCCAAACCCCCGGAGGATAGCTGGTCCCATGCTTTTCTAACGAAACTAGTGATTTGAGAGGCACAAATAGCAACAGCAACAGTAGCTGCTGCACTACTTCTGTGTCGCTAAAGCCTAGTTCGCATTATACTAGTATTTTAGTCTGGTAGCGAGTAATTTAATAGCTAAAATACTCGCTTCTGCTCTAAAATCGTTCGCACTTCGTTCGAGTACAGTTTACAAGTGAGTAGTGTTTTGTAAGATGAACAGCCTACAACACAATAAAGTAAATGAACTGATTAAGTTATTCTTAACGGCGATTTTAGAAGAGGTAGATGAGGAAATTTGTGTGATTTATAAAAAAAGCTATGGATGATAGAAGGAATAAACTAGGAGCTACTAATTGTCTTCTGAAGGAATTAGGATTGGAAGATCCCAAAGAATACTTCGATAGTTTGAGAATGTCCGAAAGTTGTGTAAATTTCCTGTTAATGAAATTACAGTCTCAGATTCAGGGTAAAGACACCCAATCAAGAAGTGCAATTAATGCGCTCGAATAAAACGAAAGGTTCAGATTTGTTTAGTAACTTGTTGTTTACTAGTCGATATGTGGTGTGGGTGCTACTCGGCCGAAAAAAATAGAACAAAATGGATTGACTCGACTAATTGACTTACTATATACTCGACTAATTTTTTGGTGTACAGACACGTTTAGCTACTAAATTACTCGCTACTAGACTAAAATACTAGAATAATGCGAACTAGGCTTAATGGTTCTGAGGTGCCTCGTGCCTTTTTGGCGAGTATCCTCGCCAAAGTTACTTCGTAGAGGGTGCTTGACATTGAGATAATTTAACAATATCCAAAGTTTTTATTTTTGCATACTAGCTTTGAGTTCTTGTGAAATTTGATTAATTTAGCAATATTTTTCGATTCCAATATCTCTATTAGAGTTTCCTTAACTTCAAAATATTGAAATTATCGATGTTCGGATACCATTCGATACTCAAAAATATCGATGCTTTTAAAAGTATCAAAGTATCGCATGAATCCCTATAACACGTTAAGTAATAAGTTTTATATTAGAAAATACAAAAAAAAAAAAAAAAAAAAATTCACAATTTAATTAAATTCGTTCGTTCGCTCCCCTTTTTATTCTATTTATTATAGCTCTATATATTTTAGAAATAAAATTAAATAAGACATTAGCCAGAGAGTGTATTTGTTCATTTATTCATCTCTTTATGGCAACTGAGAGAGGGAGACCAATAACTTTAAGAAATAAACCTCTTCTCAAACCTCATTTGCAATTTTCCTCTTTGAGCTCATAAATCTTCCATCTTCTCCCCCTCCTTCTTTTTGTTTATGACCATTCGCGCCCTCCCCCCACCCTCAATCTTTCCTTCTTCTCTTTCTCTATGCATCGTTGTCGTTTAAAGACCTTCTTTTTTTTAGTCATCCCTAACGTCCCATGTTGTTGTTTAAAGTCAGAAATCTATACATATAAAAGTAAAAAATACAGTATTTTTGACAAAATTAAGATTCGAAATTGAAATTCCAGAGTAAATAAAATGTAATAGGTTATATATAGAGAGAGAAAGTATTGGATTCATGTCAAAAATTTTGATGGATAAACATGAATCCAAAAAAGTGGTTTTCGCGACATGGTATGTCTGTCTGTGTGTGTATGTGTGTCTGTCTGTGAACAAAATATCTCAAAAACAAAAAGAGCTAGGAGGTTAAAATTTTATATTTAAGTTAGGTACTCTCCTGAGACGTGACACAAAGCTTTTGATCAAAATCGGCCAAAGAGTACTAGTACTTTACTGATGTACTTTTTCAGTTTTTTTTTTCAATTTTCTCTAAATTCGCTCCAACGATTTTGATTAAAATTCAAAAATCTATTATTTTTTTAGATACTCTTTAAAATGTATATTCTCATTTTGTCATTGAAATCTTCTGAAAACCACTTTACTCTTGTACTTCATAAGAAAGAGAGAAGAAATGGTAACACAATATATTTTCTCATGTTTATACATTTTATATCTTGAGCTCAGGGGCCCACATCTTGTGGGTACGTGGATGGCGACCACAAGCTACCCGAGCTGGGACAGGCAGTCCTTCAGTTCTTTATATGTCTGTCTCTTCCCTCCTCTTTTCAACAGGCGTCAGACGGGCCGGGCTGTCCTATTTCTTCTATTTCTTCCGGTCGTAAAAATGTATGGTGGGAAAAAGTGAGGTCCGCCGACCCCGCATCGTGGGAATAAGGCGAGGACAGAAGAAGATACATTTTATATCTTGAATTCTAATATATCGGCGGAAACTAAATATATCTCGACACAAAAAAATCTGGTGTGCCGTCACACCAGGTTTTTAAAATTGGGAAGAGGGGGATCATTCTCGAAAAAATTTTATTTTTCAACCTCGTAGCTCATTTTGTTCATCAGGGGGTCCTTAAAATCTGTATTTCCATCAAAATCTTGACATCGAATTTTTGACATTATCTCAATACTTTCTCACTTTAAATTACATATATAGGTAATAGAATGTAATAATATTTTCTTAGGATTTTCTAGGATTACATCCTTATTCGATTACAGTTCCAAACTTATTAGTTAACCAAACTTTATTGATAATTTTAGATTTCTATTTTATATATTTTAGTTCGGTTTGAACCCCCAAAACTCCCGAGTACTTTTTCTTCATCGTCTCAGAGTATTCAACCAGTATAGGCCAGCTATATATAGTCGTTCATAAAACAAATTCCCCTCTAGGCGCCACTAGATGTTAATCTTTTTTTAAACGCTCATTTATGGTAGTAACTTACGATACGTGTCAATTAATGAAAAAAAAAATAAGTGGTGTTTTAAGATTTATTTATTAATAGAAACTTCTAAAAGAATTTTATTTATTCTTTGATTGACTCTAAATATAAATCAAAGTGGATGCTAGGCCAGCTACCATCTCTCTCTTATAAACTAATTAAATTCGGACAAAAATAAAAATGAAAGAGAACTAGTTATCAATATGCTGTCCACCAAGCGGCTGACTAGAGCACCAACTAGCAGTATAGTCTGATACAAATAAAAGAAATTTCTTGACATTGCTAATACAATGTAACTGTGTTGATTGATTGATACGCTCTTATAATGAAAAGAATAATAAGAAAAAATAAAATCTGTAATGATTTGTCTCAAAACACACAACTTTTTTTACATTCAGTAATTGAAAGTTGTGTTCTGCGTATGCCCCAAAAGATTGTTCCCGTCGGAAGTGTTGTCATAAAAAAGTGTTGTTACATAAAAAAAGATGATTTATTTAATATAATATTATTGGTTTGGCTGAATAAACTCAAGACTTAACTTTCAAGCACCTCAGGCAGTAGCGTAGCCAGGATTTCTGCTTGGGGGGGCCCAAAAGTTTTATGAACCCCCCCCCCCCCCTTCACCAAGAAACTTAAAGTGGAGAAATTTTTTTTTAGATAATATAATAATTATAAATAAAAACAAATAAAAAAATTTTTTTTTCTTGAAATAAAAAATAATTTTAATACAAAATTCGTAAATATTAGAGATTTTTTCAATTATTTATAAGTTTTTTGTTAGATTTTAGAATTTATGAGAGTTAATAAAATATTTATTTAAAAAAAAAAATAACATTAGGGAAAACAATAGGTATTTTTTTGTTTTGGAGAGGGCTTTGGGGGGGGCCCGGCCCTCCTGGGCCCCCCCCCTGAATACGCCACTGACCTCAGGCACTTGTGGCACCGAGTGTACAAGAATAAAGTGCGATTCAAACTTATACGAGGGCATGTACATTTTAAAGTCTATCTAAACAACCCAGACAGCTTCGAATATTGTAGAAATATTGCCAATCTTGCATAAATTGTCAATATTGCAGGAATATTGCATCAATATTGCAAATCTTGCAAAATATTGGCAATATCACAGCGGCAATATTCCAAGCCAGGGATATTACAGCAATATTGTTGCAATATTCCTATGTCCCCTTTTTTGCAACATTGCAGTAATATTGCTGTTTGAGCTGCAAAGCTTGTATTAATGTATGTTACTATGTGCGTTTTATATTGTTTTTACTGACAAGTATTCTGTTTGTTTTGTTTAGCTATGGGTATGTTGTTATTGTGTTTGCTGCTCATATGAGGCACAAATCGCCTCAGGGCAATAATATACATAAATAAATAATAATAATAATAATAATAATGCATCAATGTTGCTGCATTATTGTCAATTTTAAGCAAGATTGGCAATATTGCTGCAACATTACTGTAATATTCCAAGATGTCTGAAAATAATTGATATATGAATTTTAATCAAAATCGTTAGAGCCAATTTTGAGAAAATCGAAAAAAAGTAAAAAGGAACTTGAGTAAAGTACTAGTAGTACTTTTTGGCCGATTTTGTTCAAAAGATTATTTTCACGCTCCAGGAAGGTGCCTATCTTAAATATAAAATTTCAACCGTTCAGATTATTTTCTTCATGCTTAAAATTGTCCCCACACACAGACAGACAGACAGACAGACTATGTCGCGAAAACCACTTTTTTGGGCTCAGGGGACCTTAAAACGTGTATATCCATCAAAATCTCGACATCAAATTTTTGACATGATAGCAATACTTTCTAGTCTATATATTTCATTAATAGGGTAAGAGAAAATAAAAATTCTTTCAATTAAATTGGCTACCAATAAAAAAAAGAATCTTAAACAATTCATAATTACTACAAAACCTGACTGGAGTTTTACATTATTTAAGTCGATCGGCTACTTTCACCTTTAAAACGTTAATTTAAAGAAGAAGAAGAAGGGAGAGAAGCTCTTCCTCTTAGTGAGAATGAAATTAAAGGGCGATAAGTCTGTTTTCTCCCCGAGGGACAGAAGACAGGACCAGAGGCGAGTCGCCCTTAACCATTAGACTAATCGAATTGAGAAGATCCCAAGGGATTTGGGGGAGAAGAGGACCCTTCAATTAATCCTTGGCTTGCTTATTATTAACCTCCTAATCCTTTATTTATTTCTCTTTTAGTTATACACCTCATTTAAAGGGCAAAGTGATTAATTGAATTTTTACTTTCTCTTACCTATATATGTAAATATAGGCTATATATAGAGAAAAAGTATTGGATTAATGTCAAAAATTCGATGTCGAGATTTTCACGGATATACACGTTTTGAGGTCCCTTGAATCCAAAAAAGGTTTTCGCGACATGATCTGTCTGTGAACAAAATATCTCAAGAACGAAAAGAGCTAGGAGGTTGAAATTTTATATTTAAGTAAATTACCCTTCTGGCACGTAAAATCAATCTTTTGAACAAAATCGGCCAAAAAGTACTAATACTTTACTGAAGTTCTTTTTCACATTTTCTAGATCTTCTCAAAATTGGCTCTAACGATTTTGATCAAGGTGCGCGTCTCGGGGTGCTAATTTTGGGAGATTCCAGTGGTCACAATTTTGAAGTTATCGACCTCAAAATTTTTTTAAATTAAAGCTATTTAAAATATCTACAACTTATAGAAACCCTTTTTTTGATTTTCGAAAAAATAAATTTTTTTTTTTAGATTAATCGCATTAAATAAAAGATATTTTTAAAAAATCCGCTCTATATCTTATAGATAATTAAATTAGTAGTCATTGTGTTAAAAAATAATTAATTTTTTACCGTTAATTAAATATCTGGAATCTTTTAAATGAAATGGAATAAATCCCTTGTATTGTATGGGAAAACTAACTCCATCTCTTGCCGCCTGAAGTAACTCGGTAGTGAATCGTGTTCTAACGACTTTTCGAGAGGCGCACCTTAAAATTCAAAAATCAATTATTTTTTTACCAGTAAATGCTCTTTAAAATGTATATTCTTATTTTGCCCTTGAAATCTTTTGAAGTAATTACATCTTGAAATTTAATATAGGCCTATTGGCGAAAAATATGTCGACACAAAAATTCTGGTGTGACAAGAACACAACTTTTTCTCACCGAAGGTAAAGGAATGTTGTATGTTGTGAGACCAGGCACACCAGATTTTTTAAATTTTGATTTATTTTTTCGGGCCATTTCGATGATATAATCGATTTACCTGCTATAATTCCTTTTATGCGGAATATGATATTTATTTATTATACAAAAAATAATAATAATGGTGAGTTTCATAAACAGCTACGATACCTAGCCCGAGGAGTTCCTCTCATCAATAATTGACGGCGAATATTTTTTCCTCAATTAAAATCAAATCAAATTGTCAGCTCCATATCATGGATGAAAAAAGAAAGAAAGTAAGAAAAAGGTCAACGTTTGCTAGTCTTTTCCGATTCTTATCACTTTTATGTCGATATTATTAAGAAACCGCAAGAAAATAAATTTGTTTTGCTAAAAACAAACTTTTTTTGACAGTTGATACTTTGCTAAGAGCGAAAACTTTCTTTCTTTTTAGGACTTTTTGGCTGCCACCTTTACGGGTCATTCGAGTTCATTTATTCTTATATATACTGAATATATATAAACGTATATATATAGAGAAAGAGACATATTGACGACTTTTTGACGTTAATACGAGTTGTTTATTATTATGATTTTTAAAACCACTTTTTCGGATTCAGGGGACCTCAAATCCATCAAAATCTCGACATCGAATTTTTGACATGAATCCAATACTTTCTCTCTCTCTATATTGACATAGAGGTAAGAGAAAGTAAAAATATTAATTTTAAATATAGTTGCGTGGAAAGGAGTCAGCCAAGGAAAATAAAAATCAAATTTATTCTGTCGACGACAAAAATTGAAAAGTTGAAATTTATTATATATGACGAATTAGAAAAAAATAATTGTATTAATTAATTGAATAATTTTCTGAAAATTTTCAGTTAAACGCCTACGATCCTAAAAAAAGTTTCACTTGCATCGTGGTTTCATAAAACCACACAATGATTTTTTTATTTTTACTTACAGTATAAGTGTCAAATGTTATAGATGGTAGTGACAAGATAGTCGGTTGACATTATTAGACAAACTATTAACTAAACACATGCAGTTTTATGATAATTTTAAAGTATCTTTTAGAATATTTTATAATGCCTAGAACAAGAACATATTCATACTGGTATTAAACCTCACACACTCTACCAAATTTTGTGTTTATTTTTTTATTTTAATAACAAAAAAAGGCAAAAAAAAAAAAGAATTCCTCTAATTATTAAAAAAAAAGTTTCTTTGATTAAAATAACATTTCTACTTTGATTTAAAACAAAAAAATAAAAAAGAAAAAAATTTGTTTTTATTTCTCAAAGGATTTGAAATGCTTTAGAAAAGTTTGCCTTTGAATTTATTATAATTTTTTCTATAAAAATAACTATAAATAACAAATGAACAAAAATTTAACTTTAGAATTAAATTATTTTTAATTAAAAATTACCCCCCCCCTCCGTCGCTTGCGTAGTCTTATATTTCTAGCTATTCACCAAATAAGGATGAGACTTGGTTAATTTCCAGCTCTGGACCGAATTTAATTGAGTGGGAAAAAATGATTTAAAAAAAACAAATCAGTTATCCCTAATCCTAATTAAGCAAGTTTAATATCCAAACACGTTGTTAGTCAAACATTTATCATTAAAAAAGGATTAGCTTTTTAAATAGAGAAAACAAATAAAATTTCTAAAGAGAGAGAGATGTTTGACTTTTGTTTGAGTGGAGGTCAAAGGGGATGCTATATATCAATCGAAGGGATAGATAGAGTGACCCCAAGGGTTATGTACACGCGCCAGCCAACAATACAACCAGGGAAGAAGCAAATAACATTTATTTGAATTGGAAGATGAAGCTATTTACCCCTCAGGTGGGAATCCTTCTATCACTTTTCAATTAAAAAGAAATCGAAAATGTTTTAAGGGGGTTCAGGAGTGACGTCTAAACGTACTTTAAAAAAAAAAAATTGGACTATTATAAGGAATTTTTCAATGCACCTCCCAAGGTGGTTAATGAGAGTGAATAAAACAAAATTTGTTTTAAAAAATCTACCGAAGGTAATCAAAAGTTGTGTTCTGTGCTTGTCACACCAGAATTTTTTTGTCGACATAAATTTAGTTTCCGATACATTTAGTTACGATACAATCGAGAGATGTAAAATTTATAAGTATATTTATCTTTTGTTACCATAGCAACCATTTCTCCTATCTTTCCTATAACATGCAAGAATAAAGTAGTATTCAGATTTCAAAGGCAAAATTAGAACATATGTACATTTTAAAAAAGCATCTAAAAAAAATTGATTTTTTAATTTTAATCAAAATCTTTGGAGCGAATTTTGAGAAAATCGAAAAAAAAAAAATTGAAAAAATGCATCAGTAAAGTACTAGTACTTTTTAGTCGATTTTGATTAAAAGCTTATTTTCACGCCTCAGGGGGGCGCTGAAGTTAAATATAAAATTTCAACCTCCTAGCTCAATTCCTTTATGCTTAAAATTGGACACAGACAGACCAAGGACGCGAAAACCACTTTTTTGGATTCAGGGGACCTCAAAACGTGAATATCCATCAAAATCTCGACATCGGATTTCTTGAAATGAATACAATACTTTCTCTCTCTATATATTAACATATATAGAGGTAAGAGAAAGTAAAAATATAAGAAAGATTAGGATATTAATAGCTGGACCACATACACAACATTTTATTTCAATAAAATTCAAATGTATTTTAATTTCAAAAATTAATTCAATCGGCCCTAAAGTCAGTCCTGATTTAAGTTCGTTAAATAACACACAATTGAAATTAAAGGCTCTCATTTTCTCTGTCACCCTCTGATTAAATTCTATTAATATTCCCAACAGCAAGTGTTTTTTTTTTTTTTTTTTTTTTTTTTTTTTTTAAGAGCAATCGTTTAAGAACGTAATTCTCCTCTCCTTCGATCTCCTTCAATGGACATAATTAGTTTTAAGAGAACGTGAATTCGATACGGATTGTCCTTTAAAAGATCGACTGGCGAAAACAAAGCAATAGCAGAGAGAGAGAGAGAGAGAGAAGCAATAGCGGAAGAAAGAAGAAGAGAGAGGGTTTGTTTTGTTGCTACAAACCATTTCCTTTCTCTCTCTCTCTCTGTGTGTGTGCAATAGAAGAGAAAAAAGATCAACTGAACGAAATCATCTCTCCCTCCTCTTCTTCAAGGGGGGAGGGAATGAAATTTAGCCCATTTTATTTCCACAAACAAATCTATTTTCCCAAGAGAAAATTTGATCATTTTATGAGAGGATTTTAATACTCGCTTTCAAAAACCTTTTGCCTACATTCATTACTTATTAATAAAAAAAAAATATTAATAAAATATACAATCGAATTATATAATTATCAATCGACGTCATGGGCGTAACCAGACTTCTTGTTAGAGGGGGCCAACCCCTCGTTAGGGCGAGAGGGGGGGTTTGCAATTAATATATACATAGATTATTAATTATTTATTTAAATAAAAAAAAAATTAAATTAATGTAGTGGATTGGGGTGTTAAAAAGAAATTCCCAATGGGAAAAATATATATTTGCTTGTTTTTTTTTTAATTTTTAGGACCAGCCAGGGGGGGGCAACGGCCCCCCCCCCCCCTGCCTCCCCCTGGCTACGCCCATGATCGACGTTTCGTTATATAAAGTGCAAATTCTTCAAAGACGATATTAAAAAAAATCATTTTTAAAACTTTTTTTTAGCTATATTTTGTTGTTGAAAAACTTACAAAATTCATTAAAATCAGCTTTTGTCATAAGAAGTAGCGAAAAAATTTCTACAAACTTTGTCCGTGGTTTTTTACAAAAATATACTTTTAATTGAGGAAAGGTTAAACAATAATAACAAATGTTATTTGGAAATTATTTATTCTCTAGATTCTCGATTTCGCTAACATCATTTGGTTTTTGTAAGAGAAGGTTAGGTTGAGGTGGAGAGGGAACACACTTAGGCCAATTAGGCCCTTTGTGATACCACGGTAGGGCTATCCCCCTTTCCTACCCTAAGAGGAGACTTCGGCAGGATGTTTAAATTATTTACGGCAAGCTGGATTCGAACCCGAGCCGTGTTGAGACTTAATCATCCTCCTGTAATCCTCAGCTTAGCCATTGCCGTTTGTAAGAGAAAGTTATAATTTTTTTAATATCTTATTAAAAAAATAATGAAAATTAATTTTTTGTAATCAAGCAAATACAGAAAAACAAACTGTTACAATAATTTAAATTTTTTTTAAATTTAAAAATGAGTTTATGATTATTATTAATCACATATTAATTAAGAAAAATTTAAAATAAATTTAGATGATTTATTTAAAAATTAACTGTCAAATAGTTCAGCACTCTTGCAAAAAATGGCAGGCTTGTTTAACAGACGGTATTATCAGATCTCTTATCAGCCTATATCTGGCCTATATTTATATATTTATATGCTTTTATAAATGATAAATAATATATAATAACATTTATAAAGTATTCATTATTAAAAGATCAATGAAATTCAACAAAATGCAGATTATTAGCTACCATATTGACATCTCTTGGCAAATTTTCATCATAAGGTTTTTTTTGGCTTACTTTTTAAGACACATAACGCCATCTTATCGGCAAAAACGTGCGTAACAGTTTCGCTCCTTAATTTTATTCTTCTACCCAAATCATTTTGTGATTCTAAACCCATTCTTTTATATTTTTTGTTCTAGATCTCTCGGTGGGTCTAATTAGCGTCATGACGGACATCATCTGGCGATACACGGTCACTTGGAATGCTGGAAATGCCGCTTGTAAACTCATCCGATTCCTCCAAGTAAGTCTTTCTTCTAGCTTCTGTGTTTACATACATCTAATTTTTGAATTTCTGCTATTTCAAGAGCCTATAATAGTTTCAGCAAAGGAATGTGCACAGCTAGAAACGGGCTTGTTGAAAATGTGAATAAAAAATGTATATGACGTGAGCTGTCAATATTTCATCTAGATTTTATTTATATACTAGGGAACATAACTTTCCATTAAATAGGCTGTAACAATAAGAAATTATTAGATAACGATGAAACTTAAGGGCCTAAGAAGGTATTAAAATTTGTGAATTGGTCTCCAGTGGACAATAACAATTTCTCAGCTCCTTAGATGATTTGATTCCATAGTTGGATCAAATTTCATAACGAGAAAGTTTTTCAATTTCGTTGTCCATTTATCATAGTTTCAAACTTTTTTTGTTATATATTCTGACTGAGAAAAACTTGGCTCGAGTAACTCGTAGTCAGCATCTACGTAGAGTGTGAGAGAAAAAAGACTTAAAATTTATCTCTCTTCCTCTCCTCTTTTTTTTAATATTAAAAAACAACAAAATGGACCAATAAAATTATTATCAACTTTTTCCTCTCTCTCTGAGTTCATTCATATCAGATAATTTTTATAGAGAAAAAAAAAAAGAAAAATTTTTATTACTCATATGAAATCTCCCCCATCTCTCTCTTTCAAAAGAGTATTTTTATTGTTACGCCAATTTAAAAAATTTCACGTTTTTTTTTTTTTTTGTGTTTTGTTAAAACTATTACCTATTTGATTTTGTTCTCTTTTCAATCAGATTAGTTCACTTATATTTTTTTTATAAAGAAGGAATCATGGGAACGCCTAGGAAATATGCAACCGGGGAAGTAACTCTTTTCCTTTTGATTGTCTAGCAGGAAGGGGGCGGAATTTAACTCTTTCCTTCACCTACCTTAAAAAATTTATATTTTCTCCAAATCTTTGGAGTGGGGGTCTCAGTATCTCCCTGAGTCCCTAGATATAAAATATGTATTTAGTAAACACAAATCCTCAAATTTTTGAGGCTAGGCTTTCACAGTTGTTATCATTAATAAAATATAATTTGATTTTGGGTTTAACTGTGGTTTATTTGTAAAAATTACAACGTTTCGGCCGCTCATCCTGTGGCCTTCTTCATGTACAATTCAGCTAAGATTACAAAGGTTGTTACATGCTCATTTGAAATAGTTGAGAAAAAAACAAGTTAGCTGCCTCATCTCGACATGCACGCCATCTGCAATTGCATGAGCGATCGCAGCGCCCCTACATACACTCTGACACGAAATTCAAATATTGTATCCCCTAAATCCTCAAAATAAACTCTGAATTATTTTGTTCCACACGCTTGAAATTAAATTTCAAAACACTAGGGGATATGTTTCAAAATATTATTTTTTGATATTATACGTATTCGACAGTAGTACACTTATGAAGATAACACCAAATAAGCATCAATTGTTTATATATATTGTAACATATTATCTTGTGTTGTTAGTTTTAACTTCAAGTTTTCACTTAGGCTGTGTGGTCTTAAATTTTTTTATTGCTTTCTAACTGATAGACTGAGCTACAAGGGGTGCGGCATCTCTCCCGAATGTGGCGTATTTACCCTATAGATATAAACACTAGGCCTTGTTTTACAGAAAAAGTGGGCCGCATATCAAAAAAGTTCTAGAAAAAAATTAATTTATTTATTTAAATAAAAGAAAAATAAATATTAAATGGATGGATATTTAGAGAAAAGTTTTTAAATTAAATTTGGAGGTACTTGAGACAACTCGAGGGATGAAATAGGACAAGTAAAATAAAAAAAAAATGAAAGATGAGACAAAGGACGTTTAGTTGCTTAGGGAATCTTGAATACACAACGAAAAAAAAAAAGTTGGTATCTTCTATTTGATTTATTTCAAACTTATTTCTTATTTTTTTTTTTAATAAAATATCCAACAAAACGATTGAAAGTGCTTTCTCATCCACCCACACTCTGTGTCAAAAATTGCGACATTTTATTTATTTATAGAGGGAAAAAAAAGTCAAATTCAAACAGAAAATAGGAAATTGTTTTATTAAATTAAAATTTCTTATTTAATCAACTCTTTAAGTAAAAAGATGAGGCACCCCAAGACGCGGGCCTTAACTCTTGCCTTAAAGAATGCCTGGACCCCAAATAATATATATTCATAAAGGTTATCGTCAAAGTCTTAAATGGCCTAAGTTGTCGAAAAGACAGTGTGAATATGTGTGTGAGTGTGAGTGTGAATGAGAAAAAAATGTGAATGTTTAAAAAAAAAAAAAAACTTTTTTTTTCAAAATATAAGTATAGACTATATAACAATGGAATGTTATTCTCTAATGGATGAACATTATATTATTTTTATGAATGTACCAACCGGAGTTTTAAAATAGTTTTAAAAAATTTGGAACAAAAATCTCTCTCTCTTCTCTCTCATAAAACTATAAAAAAGGAATAAATCGTTAAATTATTTATTAGGCAAGTTTTTATTTTAATTTAATGTCTTGCAAACTTCTCCTTCCATGCTTCATTAATTTTTCAATGAAGCAACATGAAAATGCAAATGAAGAGACAAATTGCACATCTCTTGTAATGTTTATGATAATAGAGTGGATAAATAAGCAGGGCACTTGACTCATTGAGATTATCCAATTGACCTTTGAAACATGTATCTAGTCCTCGCTCTCTCTCTCTTGAAATTGTCGAAATTTAAAAAAAAATCTGGTGATGCCACTTTCATTTTACGATTATTTATCTAAATATAGTTGAATATTACTAGGGCCTTGCTTGTTGCCAACCCCCCCCCCTCGTCTCCAACAAAAAACATTCAGAATTACACTGTACCTTCGGTAATCGAAAGATGTGTTCTGTGCTTGTCACACCAGATTTCTCGTATAAAATATATAAACATGATAAAATATTTAGGCCTATATTGTGTTACCATGTCAACCATTTCTCCTATCTTTCCTATGAAGTACGAGAGTAAAGTGTGCTTCAAAATATTTCAATAACAAAATGAGAATATAGATATTAAAGAGCATCTAAAAAATAATTTATTTTTGAATTTTAATCAAAATCGTTGGAGTGAATTTTGAAAAAATCGAAAAAAAACTGAAAAAATGTACCAGTAAAGTATTAGTAATATTTGGTCGATTTTGTTCAAAAGCTTCGTGTCACGTCCCATGAGGGTGCCTAACTTAAATATAAAATTTCATTCTCCTAGCTTTTTTCGTTCTTGCGATATTTTGTTCACAGACTGACATGTTGCGAAAACGACTTTTTTGGATTCAGGGGACCTCAAAACGTGTATATCCGTCAAAATTTCGACGTCGAATTTTTGACATGAATCCAATACTTTCTATATATATATTACATATATACATAGGTAAGAGAAAGTAAAAATAGAATGCTGAAGATGTTGCACGTTTCGAAATGCCATATAAAAGGACTAGAAATAGTAACTGCTACTTTTTCACTTTACTGACCCCCCTCCCCGTATAATAAGTTAATGATATTTAAATACCTATTTTATAAATGTAATTACAATTAATTTATAGTATAATATAGGCGTTCTTTCTTATTTCTTTCTCATAACTTGAAAAAGAAATGCAAATTAATCTGTCAATTTTATAATTGAATTTGCTACAGATGAGATTATTTTTAAACCCACCAGATATCAAAAATTCATTCATTCATTCATTGAATGGTCTGATGTTTAATTAATTTTTTTTTTCTAACGCCTGGGTGGATCCTGAATGAAACAGAGAGTTGACTGGTTCAACAAAAAAACACGTAAAATATAATACAATATTTCAATTAATGAAAATTCTTTGCTATATGTTTTACCGTATATTAGAACAAAAAGAACTTTGTTATAAAACTCGTTCAATTAGCGCGATTTTCGAGTCTACGCGATAAATTCAACCCCTACTTTTTGATTTGATTTAACGCGGTTCATAAGCTGTTTTATCAAAAGGGAATAATATGTTGTTACAGGTGGTGGTGACGTACTCGAGCACCTACGTCCTTGTGGCCTTAAGCATCGATAGATACGACGCCATCACGCATCCGATGAACTTCTCTGGCAGTTGTGAGTACATGTATGGGGCCACTCTATTGTTTAGTTTGTTGGGGGGTTAGAGTAGACGATATAATTTTATTTGTAGAAACAGCTCGAGAAATGATAAATGCCGAAAAGAAGACGTTTCGGACAAAATTTTATTCGTCCATCCTCAGTCCTTGTAGGCTTATAAACTAATTAGGCAAAAATTTTATGCCGCAACAACAATGACAACTTTGTGCCTAATTAGTTTATAAGCCTACTAGGACTGAGGATGGACGAATAAAATTTTGTCCGAAACGTCTCCCTTTCGGCATTTGGCATTCAAAGACTCTCTTTATTTGTTGCACCCTTACTTGCTCTCCTCCAATCCATAACATCAACAGCAACTTTTCTTCAGCTTTTTTTTTGGAATGGGTGCATAAGGTCCGAAGACCTATAAAGACCAGTGGTCACATGCAGCCAGGAAGAAAATAAAAACAAAAGGAGAAGCATAAAAGAGAAACTCAACTGCGGGAACTGAGAAGATGCCTGTTGAGGTTAGACATGAAAGTCTGAAGATTGTAGGTTTTGGGGAAGATAGACGCAGGGAGCTTGTTCCAATCACGGGAGGCAAAAAATACGAGAGATTAATTTTTAGTAGGCTCATCCGAGGCCAAGAGCTTATGCCCAGTTGCATCAACATATCTCAGTTCTTAAGATCGCCTTACAACTTATATTACAATTGAATTTGTAATCAGGGATCGGGTCTAAAGTTCCTCTATTTGTGTGTCCATCCCATAAATAAAAACAATAAGAAATATGTATTTCAAAAAAATATACATTATATTTATAAATAAATAGTTGAATAAGTAAAATGTCATATTTCGCTTTTTTAGATTATGAAAGTCTCAAGGCGAGCTTAAGATCTAAGATGTTTTGATTCAATTGGGCATTAGAGTTGTTGACAAAATTTGTCAATATTGATAATCTTCAAGCCAAGGGGGCACGGGCTCGAATCCCATGCAGCCCGATGAATATTTATTTAAATCAATTGGATAATTTTCTTCTATCTTATCCCTGTGGGGTCGGCAAAATTAATTTAGACAAAAGAAGGAGCATTAGACTCCCTGAGCGGGGATCCCCACCGCTCTATGGGACAGAGATATGGGAATGGGGAATTAAAGTTTTTGAAATTCATTTATTATTTTCCTATATGACTCGAGGTTTTATGAGCCCACAAATGTCATTATGACGATCTTGTCTCTATCTACGGGATATTCTTTAAGTAAAATGGAACTATTTTAAAAACACAATTTTATAGCAAACAGTGATTGAATGGAAACAGAATTTTCTCATTAGAAAAAAGAGGGAGCCAGCCAACCACCGCCATCTGAATATTAGATGTTTGTCCCCTTTGCCCCTGCTCATCTCCCAAATGAAAAAAGCTTCCACCACAAGGGAGAAAATCCTGAGGGGCTCATTCGTTCGCTCCCTTTAAGCAAGACAAGCAAAAGAGCACTTAATAAAAGGGAAGGGTGATCTCAAAAGGAAGATAAAGTTTGTTTTACGTATTAATTAAGAGGAAATTAGCGTTTGATTTGCCTACCATTTTAAATAAATAAATAATGTAGGTGTAGGAAGATACTAATCAAATGAAATAAATAGGAATGGGAGTCTAAATGGCCTCAAAAAATGTAGAAAGTGTCGACCCTTTATTTCAACAGTTGGCATTTTGTAATGAGTAAAAATATTCATTGTCTATATTTCAGAAATGCCTAGTATTATTATATAACTAGCCGCGCCGCCTGCCTTCGGCGCACTTCGCGCCTGGCCAGAGGGCTTCGCTTCTCTAACTATACATTAATTACCCCTAAGGGAGAAATCATAACTTCAACAATTAATAACACCAAAACGTTATAGGAATTTCGGGATGAAAATAATTTTCCTATAATCCCTCGAAGGTTCTCTTTAAGCATATAAAATTTAGTGACTGACAGACAGACGGACATTATCTAAATAGAGAATTCCCTAATGTTCGTCTGTATATGTACAGTGAGGGACAATATTAAGTCCCACCCATGTGTTTTCTACTTGTGATTATTTCATTGTTTTTAAAAAAATATTATATATTTTTTAATGAAAACTTTCATAGTTCTAATCTAGAAAATTTCCAATAAAGATTTTCATTTTCTTTTATAAAAACAACGAAATAATCACAAGTAGAAAACGCATGGGTGGGAATTAATATTGTCCCTCACTGTACATATCTCTCTATTTAGATAATTCGCTAATGTCCGTCTGTCTGTCTGTCACGCTCTTTTTAGGCAACTTCCCGTTGGAATTTCGAAACTAAATTTTATATGCTTAAAGAGAACCTTCGAGGGATTACAGGAAAATTATTTTCACTTCGAAATTTCTATAACTTTTTAAGTTATTAATTCCTAAAGTTACTATTTCTCCCATTGGAAATGTATGAGAAATATTTATGTTTTTCTTTGCATTTATAGAGCTATATTCTTTGAATTTAAACAAATCCTCAAGCAGACACTGGTTGGAATAGTAGCAATAATAATATTCATTTGGAATAGTAGCAATAATAATATTCTTTTCATAATTATGAAAGACCGCCTCAGGCGGGCCCGAGCCAGCTGAGGGAGGGTCCAGGAGGGCGAAGACCCCTTGTATGGACGCGAAACGCTTCCAAGACGAGCGGCACGGCTTCTAATAATTAAGAAAAGGCGAGGGCCCAAGCCAGCTGGTGGAGGGCCCAGGGGGCGAAGCCCGCCGAAAGCGGGCGGCGCGGCTAGTGCATATAGACTTTAGCATTTGAGTTGATATTTTAGATGCACACTCACACACACACGCAAAGAGATTTAATTCCTCTCCTGATGAAAACGACATGATTAATATCCAAAACGTTGTTAAAATGTAGGTAATTTGTTAACTGTCTTGTTTCTTCTATTCTAATCTAAACTACTAAGTTATTATTACTTTTGTTGTTGTTGTTGTTGTTATATCAAGATGACATTTTTTTTTTAATTCATATAAAAATTCCGATGGTATCCGCACCAACAAGAGTGCATACATGAATAATGAAGAAACTCCGAAATTATTATAAATAGCCAGCCATGCATGTCCGTGCATGCATTATCAGTGGATTACATTTAATAATAAACACTAATCAAAAGGCTTCTTTTAGCTTCTTCTCTCTCATGAAAAATTACACTCAAATGATCTCATCTAAGAATATAATAAATTACAAAGACAAAGAATAAATAAAAGTGAAAGATTAGACAACAAAGTTGGAGTTGAAGAATTAATATATGTATTCGAAAATTCAAATGTATAAATATTCGGCGAGAATGTAAATAAAAATCAAGAATTCCATAAAAAAGGAGGCAATAACAAAAATTCCTAAAATGGAATAATAACCCAAGGGAACAGTGATTTTGTTGACCGAGCATTTGAAGCTATTCCTGGGTATTTGGGCAGCCCTGATTCCAAAAATGCCATCACTTTAGCCCCCATCTCGTCAAATTTTAGAGCTATTGAGAAAATTAAATTTGTTCCCCTGTGTAATATGCTACATAACGCAATTTATAGCTGTGATAATAGGCGTAGCCATGGGACCCAAGCCATGACTAGATATTTAATACAAATTATATTTCACATAGGGTAAGAGAAAGTAAAATATAATAATTTACTCTAGCTAAAAAAAAAAAACCAAAATGATTTATAAATACCGGTACCCTAAAATAATCTTAAATTTTTGAAAAAAATTTCTTGATCCCCCCCATCAAAAATTTCTGGCTACGCCATTAGCTGGGCATACACGGAGAGGTAGAACCGTCGGTTTTGACCGTGCCGGTCCAAACGCACGGATTTATCTTTACGTTAGTGGGCGAGCACGCGCCAGTTTTGACCGCCACGTATCAATCTAACAGATTGGACTGCGGTCCAAACTCACGGACTGATCTTTTCGTTAGTGAGCAAGCGACAGTTTTGACCGCCACGCATCAATCTAACAGATTGGACTGCGGTCCGAACTCACGGTCTGATCTTTTCGTTAGTGGACAAGCGACAGTTTTGACCGCCCCGGACCATCTCTTTAAGTCGCGATTTTTGGAGGGGGTAGAGGAGGACATGTTACTTCAAAAATTTTTTTACAAATTTATTTTTAAAGAAAATAAGTTATCCCTCCCCCTATTAATTAATTAAGCTATTAATATGTTCTAAAATATTTTAGTTAATCACCATTCACAAAAACAAATTTATTATTATTATTTTTTTTAAATATCATTTAAGGTCATGGCAAATTAGGATACAAATATTATATATCATTTTACTCGGGAGAAAGTCTAGTTTCTGAATATACAAAAAAAATTATAGGTTATGTAAGAAAAAAATATTGGCCCTCTTTCTAAAGCGCCCCCTAATGGTCCGATGTTTACCAAAAGCTTTTCAGTTCTTGACCTTTACATCTAGTTTATGTGTGCAAAATACCACAGACATACACACAGACACACAGACATCATTCCAAAAACTACTTAAATGGACTCAGGGAACCTTAAATCCTATTTTGGCAGCTTCAGAATCAGATAAAGATTTTATTTAAAGGAGAAGAAAGGATTAATTACTTTTTTTTTTAAATAATTTTCTATTTCCATTTTTCTTGGAAATTCCAATGGCTTCTTGACTTGATCTGTCTAGTCGGCAGGCAAAACTTTCGTCAAGACGAAAGTCCACGGATTTGGTCAAATCAGCGGTTAAAACTGCCGCGGTCCAAAGATTTTGTCCATACACGTACGGTTTGGCCCGTGGCGGGCCCACTATACGGGTTTATCTGCGGGTTTTTCCTTTACGTTTGTGAGTGATGACGGTTTTAACCGTGGCGGTTTTAACCGTGCCGGTTTTAGCCGGCCCGGCAGACTGGTCCGCCCCGGTCCAACCCGACAGATCAAACTCTCCGTTTTTTTAAACGAAATTGATAATGACGGTTTTAACCGTGGCGGATCGACCCGACAGATTGGTCCGCCCCGGTCCAACCCGACAGATCAAACTCTCCACTTTTTTAAGCCAAATTGATAACGAAAGTTTTAACCGTGGCGGATCGACCCGACAGATTGGACCGCCCCGGTCCAACCCGACAGTTCTACCTCTCCGTGTACGCCCAGCTAATGGCTGTGATGTTAGGTCTTTTTCGGCATCGGAGGCAAATCGGATTGGAATCCAATTGAAATACCTTTTCCTCGCACGGGGCCGGAAGCGAACCCTTGATACCTTGGTATCAGAAGCCAATGTTCTACCTCTGAGTTATTAAAGGCCAAGATCGAGAGAAAAAAGGATATTTTCATAATAAATAAATTTTTTCGCTATTACATTACTTCGTACAAGGAAGTAAATATGAGAGGAAAGTTCTGCAATGCCGTTGTGATTTTTATTAGTAAATAGTGAATGAATTAATGAGGAAAGGAGACAAGTAGAAATCGCCTCTGTCAACGGGACAGGCAACTGACTAATGGACTCTTCTTATTAATGGGTGGACGTGATCTCTAAAACTTTATTTTATTTATATGAGATAAATAGAAAAAAAAAAAACGCCTTAACGATTTGACCTAGGTGGTACGATGCCTGTAGGGATCTTATTTGTAACCAACAAGCCCACCATATTATGATATTGTCCCAGTATACTTAATTTCTACTTATAATTTTATCTATTTGTTTTTAATAGAGGTACTTTTTATTTTTTTAGGGCGAAGGGCTCGACTTTTGGTGACTGTCGCGTGGCTCATCAGCATTCTTTTCTCGTTACCCATGGTCATCCTCTACAACGAGAAGCCCATTGAGGGTAAGCACTCTATTTATTTTAATTTAATTTATAAACACCATCAGTTGAGTTTAGAACTCGCAATTTAACTTGTTTCAACTTTTTTTTTTTTTTTTTTTGTTCTATTTGTCTCGCAATTTATCATCGACGACATCGGAGGAGTGGAAAGAAAAACATGATCGTAAAAAAACACAACTATCTGATTTCATTGATCTACACCATAGGTTACCATTGACTTACCAAAATAAAATTACTCATCACACTCAAAAGTTTTTATTATCATTTCTATTGAGTACGGCTTCAAAAAAAAAGAGATTATCAAAAAAAAAAGCGAGTGACATGGTTGAATTACTAATGTCAAGATTTTTTCGTGAATTTTCAGATTTATTGCAACTCAATTTTAAAAAGAAATGTGAGAAAATCGTGTTAAATTTTTCCTGACACATTAAAAATATGCAGATAGACTAATTACATAGAAATATAAAGTTTCAGTCCAATTGGAAGAGATTTAGTGGTGCAAAAAAGGCTTAAATTTTAGGAAAACGAATTTTTACAGTTTTTTTTAACTTTGTACGCCCCTAATACAATTTTTTTCCATCCCTGAAAGCAAAAAACATATTTTTACGATATTCTAAAGTTCTTTAGCTTTCCAAAAATTGTGAAAATCTATTAAGTATTAACGAAATTATGTACAAAATAGTTAATATACATGGGCGTAACTAGAGAATTTGGCTGGGGGGGGGGGTCATGGGACCAGCTATCCTCGGGAGCGTCTGGAAAGCCCCATATTTTCTCAATTTTTCTTGGGCAGGGAGCTTTCTGGGGGGGGGGGGTCAAGAGCCTTCTGGGAAGGGCCAGCCCCCCCCCCCCGGAACCCCCATAGTTACGCCCATGTAAATATATCTAAATAGTTAAAAGTTTATTCCTATGAACTCTTCTTTCTGAGATGAGAGCAAAGCGCCTAAAAGATAGGCAGCCAAAGCGTTTTTTCACCAGACTGAAAACCGTTTTGTTTATATTTTCGTTAATTATTAACAGATTTTCACGAATGAATGATTTTTGGAAAGCTAAAGAACTATAGAATATCGTAAATATATGGTTTTTGCATTTAAGGATGGAAAAAATTGTATTAGAGGTGTCCAAAGTTAAAAAAAACTGAAAAATTTCTAAACTTTTTTCAACACTAAATCATCTCCGATTGGATTGAAACTTATAATTTCTATGTAATTAATCTATCTTCTTATTTTTTAGGGATAACGCCTTAAAAAAATCTAGGTAATTCAAATTATAACCACTTTAGAGCACTTTTCCTATTGAAATTTACAAATACCAAAATCACTGTTGGCCTATGTTTATGCGTATATTTATATAAAACTGAAATTTTATTTCTATGGTATGAAATACGAAAACAATCTCTCTAAAAACCAGCGCTGAATATTTTCAAGTAGGACAAGTATCTCAATACTTATTTTATTTATTTTTCCTAACATCTCTATAACCAAGAAAAAAAACACCGTCGAAAAAAGAATAATCAACTACTTTAATATCTTACAAACTTTTTTTTAACAATATGTTTAAATAAAATAAAAAAAGACGACCTGTAAAATCTATCTCTTGCCATGTCTATTTACCCCCCGATCCGAAAAGAGATAAAAACGTATAAATGGAGGTTGATGGGGGGTTGGAGAGAGAGAGAGAATTTAACGGCGGCGGCGGTTCATCGTCTTCTTTATCACGCAAGTTAAAGACCATTAGAGAGAGAGAGAGAGATGCAAAAGGCCAACCAATAGAACATCATCTTTGTTATTATACGCTTCGTTATATACAGTAGGTGTAAAATTATTATTAAAATATAATGCAAACTATAAATCCAAAGAATTATTAAATTAAAGGGTTAAAATAGAATTGAATTTTAAGCATGAATTGTCGAAATAAATTCTTTATCTCTACTAATTTCAAGTTTTTTTTCTTCTTCATTATTTTTTCACTTTTCAAACCAAAACGAGAAAAATCAAAAAATTATGTAGATTTATGATTTATATATCTCTGAAACAAGGGCGGATCCAGATGTGTTTCTCGGAGGGGGTAATCTGGTGTGAATGGTCGCACAGCACCCTTTTTTTTAACATTCACACTTTTTTTCTCATTCACACTCACACTCCACACACAATCACACAGTCTTTTCGGCAACTCAGGCCATTTAAGACTATAGACGATAACCGTTGCAATTAATATATATATTGGGGGTTCAGGCATTTCTATTTAAGCCATCTGGTATCCAAATGGCTTAAATAAAATCATCGGACTGCCTGGGTCCGAACCCGCGACGTTTGGTATAGGAGGTAGGCACGCTACCTACTACGCCAAACTCGGGGGCTGCACAGCACTCTATTTTTTCTTAATTTCGGTAATTTAAAGGCGCATTCTGTACTTGTTTGCCAGAATATAAATACAAATCATTAATTTTTTAAAATTTTACATTAAAAATAAATTTTTTTTCGAAAAAAAGTTTGTTTGTTTTTTTAAATCTCGAGAGGGGTAATTACCCCCTTTACCCTCCTTTATATCCGCCCTTGCTCTGAAACAACTTATCGGATAAGGATCAAAGTTGGCAAATTTATAGTTCTAAGGGATCGTAAAAGATAATAAAGAGAGTGACATTTCAAAATTCATTACAAACTTAATTATTCTTACAAGCATGGGCGGATTAAAGAGGGGGGGTAAAGAGGGTATACCCCCCCTCCCCCGAGATTTGAAAAAAAAAAGTAAATAAATATTTTTCATGGAAAATTAAATTTTATTTTTAATATAAAATTTTAAAAATTAATAAAAATTTGATTCGTAAATTCTGTATATTTTTACTTTCTCTTATTTATATATGTATTAGCCCTAATAATATTGCAATGGTGACAAAATTTCGATGTCGAGGATGTTAATGGAAATACAGTAGGCCCTACTCGTTTTAAGGGTCCCTGATTCCAAAAAAAATGATCCCTCAAAATGGTCTGTATCATGGGCGTACCCAGCGAGGGGCAGGAGGGGGCAGCTGCCCCCCCTAGAAGCAAAAAAAAAAAAATTAAATGTTTATAAATTGATGAAACGAAACAAAATTGGGCGATGGCGACGGGGAATGATTTTTTCTGTTAGGACTCGAGGGTTTTAGGCCTTTAATTCGAAGGCTTTTCCCCTCTATATAAAAAATAGCTATGTCACAATCTGGACGACCATGATCTGCCCCCCCCCCCTGGACGACCATGATCTAACCATGCCCCCGCCTAGATTTGATCCTGGGTACGCCATGGTCTGTATGGGTGTGTGTTCAAATCTATTTCGAGGCAAAAAGAAAAATGAGGTATTGCTCCATCTCGACCCTCCGGCCCACACCTCTCAGCAATCCTGGGTTACTCAGTCGGAGTCATCCAGGCACTTAAGCCCCCTCAAATTGGGCCCTTTTTGTGTCTGTGGGGTGAGATCTTCTCTCACTTTCCTACCCTTAGAGGAGATCTTCAGGGCTAAGTTAATGTCTAAAAAATATATTAATCCTTGGCCATACACAATGCAAATAGCTCAATCGGCATGAATTATTTGCGGCATGCTGGATTCGAACCCCAGTTGTGTTGAAACTTCAGATCCTTAATCAGCAGCTTAGCCATTTGCCTCCTCTATTTCAGGTCTTGATAATGGTTCTTTTGGTGACCGAAACCCTAAAATCATTGCGCATAGATGGTCGGCCATATTTAAGTTTACCAAATAAATAAGAAAAAATTTAATATTTTGATATTTTTCTTACAATAATAAGCTTACTCAAATTACTGACAAACTCTAACAATTTCCAAGAATAATTAATTAATCTCTTGTCAAATATTCGGAATTTAAATATAATTCATTAACGAAGATTTTCTCAGCATCCCTTGGACCAAATCATTTAAAATTCAGTGGTAATAATTAAAACGATTGTCTCGAATCCGGGAACAACTTCATAACAATCCTTGGAGCGGAAGAGGATTTATTAAAAAAAAAAAAAAAAAAAAAATTGCGTTTATAAAAGCTGCCAAGTTTTGTAACAAAATTGCCTATTTTATTTGCTTGCATTGTTTGGCACATACTAGGAATTGGTATAATGGCAAATTAATGAGATAAATTATTTATCAGCTGGAGATGGCAGTTGGGAGATTTATTTTTATTCACTGGTTAATATTTTATTTCAAATGCTCGACAATAACTTTAATTTTCTTCTTTTGAAAAGGATTTATGTAAACATGAATATACAATAATACGTAAATACTGAGAGAGTATTTTAATATTCTTTGACAGGAGACAAAGCCTCTCTTTCAAGATGTCTCTATGGAGTTTGTTATTCATACATTAATTGAACCCTGTTATTCAATGGTGTGTCAAAGACCAAATATCGAGTTTTGAGAAAATCAACATTAAAGTTTTTCTGATTTAAATTGTTTTTATTAGATTATATATCATTTTTTTTGTCAATTGTGCAAGTAAATACTCTAATTATGGCAGATATTCATAAATTATCTCTAAAAATATGACTAATTTAGAGGAAAAAAATAAAATATAAAAAATTATTTTTACAAAATTCTCTATGTGCGATATATATTTGTAAAAAATGCTTCAAAGTCCATTGACCCATGATTGAAAAATTCTCTAAGTCCAATTATATTTGCAAAAATGCTTCAAAGTCTCTTTATATTTAATACTAGTAGCATAGAAACTTTTTATCAAAATCACATTCATCAATTTTAAATAGTATTAATATTTTAAAATTAAATACAAAGTGATATCAAAATTTTCTCATCAATTAATTTCTGAATAAATAGCTTGGAAACAGTAAATCAAAGTTATATGAAATAGATTTAATATTACGGCCACTTCAACCTAACCTAACCTAATATTATTTATTTTGTTGTCTTTTCGAAATCGCACTGATCCTCATCCTCATCTTCATTTTCATTATCAGGAATAATATCAAAAAATTAAATTTTGACGTCTACGAATTCAGAGAAAATTTTCTCATTTTTCAAAAAAAAAAAATGATTTTTGTTTATTTAAGGGGAAAAAATATATATAATATTATTTGGTAAATAACTTTTTATTGGTTGTTAAAATCACACTGGTTAAAACTCAATTAAACGATATTAATTTATTGTTAATTGGAAAATATATATATATATATATATATATATATATACTTCATAGAAAAAGATAGAAAACATTATAGAATTAGGCTAAAAGAAATTAAAAAATGAATTATAATTTTTGTAGGTTATGAAATACTTGTATTAAATTTCAACAAATGGAATATAGTAATGGTGTATTGAATATATAAATTTGAAATAAATAAAATTAATATTTTCTTGAGTTTATATTAAATACCTATAAACAATAGCGATGCCGGTGTTCATAATTGAAAATACTTAGGGCATAAACGCAACAATATATCTCAAGCGTATAGTTGTTTACGATGTCTTGCCCTTGACGCATAAATGAAAAATTGTTCTTTTCAAATTAAGTATTACGAAACAACATGTTAAGTACATAAATCATTATTGAAAAATGTAAAATCCTGCATTGAAATATTGTAAAAATAATTTTATGCTTTTACATTAAAAATAAATTTTTTTAGGACATATTTCATAAAAAATACTATTAATTAAAGCATTTGAAACAATATTCCATGATTAACTCAATTTTGAATTTTTTGGTCTTTGACACACCATTGAATAACACGGTTCAATTATTCCTCAAGTATACAAACCAACGCATCCGATTTATTATTGTTTATAATTTCCATCCATTTACAACTAAAGCTTTAAAACATGGCAGGTATTCTATTTAAGATTTTGGGAAGATATGATTAAAAATCTGGTGTGACTGATCGCACAGCACACAATTTTTCTTATTATTGGTAATTTAAAGGTGCATTCTGTAGTTGTTTACCAGAATATATATACAAATCAAATTTTTAAGTATTAGTTTTTAAACGTCGACAATCAAATAAATAATCTGATAAAGATTGATTATATTTTTATCTGATTTGATTTCTTTCTTGGCTGCCCTCCGCTATCCTAATTAGTTTTTAAAATTTTATATTAAAAATACAATTTTTTTTCCAAAAAATATATTTTTCTCAAGTCTCGTGGTAGGGGGAGAGGGTAATCCCCCCCCCCTTGTATCCGCCCTTGCCGACAATACAGTACATTTGAATTCAAGATGTGAAATTTATAAACAGAAAAATATTTATATTTTATTACCATGACAACCATTCTTCTATCTTTTCTATAAAAGTACATGAGTAAAGTGAGCTCCATAAGATTTCAAAGGCAAAATGAGAATATACATCTTAAAGAGCATCTAAAATATATTTGATTTTTGAATTTTAATCAAAATCGTTTGAGCGAATTTTGAGAAAATCCAAAAAAAAAAAAAAAAAAAAAAAAAAAAAAAAACGGAAAAAGTACATCAATAAAATACTAGTTGTTTTTGGCCTATTTTGATCAAAAGCTTATTTTCATATCTCAGGGGGTCCCTAACCTAAATTTCAATCTTCTAGCTCATTTTCTTCATGCTTTAGTTTGAACACAGACAGACAGATCATGTTGCGAAAACCACCTTTTTGGATTCAGGGGACTCAAAACGTTTATATCCATCAAAATATCGACATCGAATTTTTGACATAAATCCATTACTTTCCCTCTATATATTAATATATACATATATCTATCCTAAAATGATGTTGTTCATGTTTATAATTTAAAAATTTATTAGACAAAAAAACAAACAAACAAATTCTAGGTGGGGATTAACAAACTAACTCAACTAAGAGAAAGTAAAAATGTTGGGCGACAGATTATTGTATTCGAAATTTCCTATACAAAATAGAGATTTTTTTGTTTTAATTTAATTTGAAATTGCTATCAACGTACATGTGACATGTCAAAAGAAAAAAAAAACACATCATCTCTCTTGAATTTTATGGATTTATTTATTTATTTGCTCAACATGCGATTTACCCATCTGACATTTATTTATTTTTTTTTTTTTTTTTAGGCAATGTTGACATTTTAAATTAAAAATTACTTAGAAAAAAAATAGTAAAAACTTTTTTTTTTTTATTAATGCTTGGTGCTTTTTAATAAAACTCTCTTTTTTTAGATCATAAATTACAATCATTTTAAAACAAAGAGAGAATCTTTTTTTTTTTTTAATTCACTCGGTCGGACATAAAAAAAAGTTTAAATAGTACGTATTTAGCGCTAAAAGTCAAAAGGACGCAGTTTTTCCGCTTCCTTTATTCTAGGAGGAGAAATGGATTAACCCTCTCTCTCTCTCTCTGTGTATTGTCATCGGGCTGGCATCGATTAAATCCCCCCCCCTCCTCAACAGGTGTTTGTTTCCAGGGGAGAAGACAACAAAGAAAGCCCTCGTCGCGTCAAGTTATAATATTGTGTATAACAAACAACAAGAGAGAGGATTTTTTTTTTTTTTTGTTTTACGTTATAACAATAACTCGCTCACCCACTCGTTAGTCAATGTTTGTCCTAAAATGATGTTGTTCAAGTTTATAATTTAAAAATTTGTTATTAAACAAAAAAAAAAACAACAACAAACAAATCCTAGGTGGGGATTAACAAACTAATTCAACTGATTGTTTGTTTAACAAGTTTTTTTTTTTTTTTTTTTTCCAAGATTAATTGTGTGCAAACGATCCCAGTCCACTTTAACTGTTTTAAGGGCAGGCCTCCCCTCGAAAAAAATTTCTATATACGCCCCTTATAAATAATAAATAGAAAAGTAGGCCTATATAATTTAATAGGATTGAATGGTTTATTCTTCTTAAATAAAGTAGAAGAAGATAATAAATCCATCATCTCATTAGAATATCAACAAACAAGAAGAATTATATAGCTTTATAATTTATCTTTATAAATAATGAACAAACGATTAATTTTTTTTTATTCTTTGGGTGTACTAGTCACTCTCCTATCGCAAATATTAAAAAGAACAAATATTTAGAATCGATTACAATTGGGTTTTAGATACTTTTTTAAATTGAATTCACTGATATACTATTTTTTTAAATCAAATAGTTGTTTATCTATTCTACTTGTTCTGTTAGTTAATGTAATGGTCTACTAGTTATATGCTGCCCACATCAGTTTTTATATTAAATAATCTGACTTTAGAAATCTTTTAATTTTAACGATTAACAATTATTGTTTTAAGAACATTATAAGTGCAATCTTGTAAATGAATCAACCCGTATATTTATTCCCTCAAACAATCTCCCTTTTAATTTCGCTCTATTAATTTAGATAAGCTCTTATCAAAGAATATTATAATTCAGTTATTAAATTAATTCGCTTTTTTAGGGAGTATTATTAAATTAATAAACTTTCAAATTAACTATACATCAAGATCAAATCAAAGTAAAATATCTTTAAAATATACCTATTAATAGTATAATCATGGAGCAGCATAAAAAATTTCATTTTACATAACAAGATGTAAATATAAAAATCTTGTGTACAAAATACATACATATACAAAAACACATTCAGAAGTAGATAATCTAAAAAACAACTGTACAAAAATACATATAATACAAATAACACAATCAAAATAAATACTCTAAGAAACATTAATATAGAAACATAATACAAATTTATAGACTTAGATATTTTGATATGAAATATTATTCCAATAAGATTATTTTCAAAAGAGAGTAGGGATGGAAAAGACACTCGAAAAGTCGATTTTGGAATCGACTTGATATTTTTCGATTCTCGGAATCGATTAATCATTTCTGAAAGTTGACTTTTAAAAAATTCTACAACTCGTGCTTAGGAGATACTCAATAAATATTAAACATATTTATAAGATTTATTAAGTATTTAAACATTTTATTAAATACAACACACACAAATATTGTTTTCAATATTTCTATCCAGAAATTGCAAGTGATGTGTCACCGAACATTAAAATAAAATATGAAAGTTGTGTATCAAAATAAAACATTAAAATATTAAAATCGAGGAATTAAGAATGGCACATATCTTCACTACCTGTCTAAGAAAGCGTGTCGATTGGTCCATCCCTAAAGCAGAGCGAAATGGTTAATTTCCGGAAACAAAGATATTAATTTTCAACTCTGGTAGCAGTGATGTAAATGGGGATAGATGGACACCGAGAAACAAAACTGTAGAACGCTCACCGAAAGAAGTCCGAACCTAATTATTTAAAAATCAAGGAAAGTTTACAGTTCATGGATTGCTGGCCAAAAATCACAATATTTCTTTAATCGTTTATAGGACCGAAGTTTCTGTCTTGCATCCTCTTAATTTGGACATTTATTTGCTTGTAAGGATCGAGACAGAAGCCTCTGAGGATTGAACTAACATTATAAGAACCCGTGGCCGTTGTCCATGGATTCTAATTAAGACACTTTTCTTAATATCAATCCTAAATATGTCAAATAGAAAAAGAATTTATTTTCATTTCCCGAGAGTCATTGTTTTTGTTGTTGTTGTTGTTGTCACATGTTCGCTTAATGATCCATAGGAGAAGAGACCAGAGTTCACTCCGTCTTCCTTCTTGATGCTATCGAACGTGTCGTCACAATTATTTTAATGAGATAGAGAACAGAGAAGGAAAAAAAAAAACCTCGCGCCGAGGCGAGAGTCATGTTTCGTCTTCTCTCACAGCCATGTTTGTATTTAATCCTGAATGGCGCGTGACTTGAAATAATAAATAAATAAATATTCTTTCAAAAAATAGGAAGAGAAGAAGGAAGGACACGTGCTGATATGCAACAAAATCTATATGTAGACTGCCAATGGAATGCAAATATAACCATGATACAGGATAGTGAATTGGGTTGCCTTATTTGTTCAAGTTGAATAGTGATTCCACTACTCAAAAGTTTTTTTTTAATTGAAAAATTTGTTTGAAATTAGTTTTTTTTTGTATTTAAAATATCTAGAAAGAAGTAATTAGCTTTTCTCTGCACCAAAAGAGCGAGATTTCGTTTCCTTATAGAAGGAAAGAAAGAGAGAGAGAGAGATAGCCTGTAGTAGTTACTAAAAAAAGACTTTGTTAAAGAAGAAAAAAAAATCTACGTTAATTACAATAAAAAAATTTCTCTATTCTTTTGAATTTTTATTCTTAAATTATATTTAAATTGATTTTCTTATTTTTTACCGCATTCAGAAAAAATAATCTAACAAATCTAAAATTATCTAACTATAAATGATAGAATTTGAAGAGAAGTTGCTGTTGATGCTATGGAATGGAACCTTTACTTGCTCTTTTTCATTCTATAAATGATAGAATTTTTCATAAGTGTTTAATAGTGGAATTAAAGGGGCAGAACTAGCCAAGAGGACGCTGAATGATCTTTCACCCATCAAGAAACGTTTCGATCCTTTTTCACGATCGATCCCAGTAAAAATGATTAAAAATGATCGAGGGATCCACACGCACCAGGAACACACACAGTAGATCAAAAGGGACCAGAAGAAAAATGTGTGTTTTGAAGAAATAAATTTTCTCTACTCACAAAATCCTTTAAAAAATAAATTAGAGATCCGATCCGCAGATCAGAGCAACTGGAACGATCCGATCCGTCCGCAGATCAGAGCAACTCGAACAATCCAATCCGACTGTTGCAAAAGGATTAGCGATCCGCGGATCCGATTTAGAAAAATCTGGTGTGACTGGCGCACAGCACACAACTTTCTCTTACCTTCGGTAATCAAAAGTTGTGTACTGTGCTTGTCACACCAGATTTTTTGTGTCGACATGTATTTAGTTTCCGACAGTAGGGTACAATTGAATTCAAGATGTAAAATTTATAAGTATGGCAAAATGTTTATATTTTGATACCATGGCAACCATTTCTCCTATCTTTTCTATGGAGTACAAGAGTAAAGTGGTCTTCAGAAGATTTCAATCACAAAATGAGAATATACATTTTATAGAGAATCTAAAAAATAATTGATTTTTGAATTTTAAAAAAAATCGTTGGAGCAAATTTTGAGAAAATCGAAAAAAACTGAAAAAGTGAATCAGTAAAGTGCTAGTACTTTTTGGTCGATTTTGTTCAAAAGCTTCGTGTCACGTCCCATGGGGGTGCCTAACTTAAATATAAAATTTCAACTTCCTAGCTCTTTTCGTTCTTGAGATATTTTGTTCACAGACACACACACAGACACACAGACAGACACACACCCACACACACACAGACAGACCATGTCGCGAAAACCACTTTTTTGGATTCAGGGGACCTCAAAACGTGAAGATCCATCAAAATCTCGACATCGAATTTTTGACATGAATCCAATACTTTCTCTCTATATATATATTACATATATACATAGGTAAGAGAAAGTAAAAATGATAGCAGTTCCGATCCGCGGTTCGAAAATTGGATATGGATTTGCAATCCGTAAATCTGATCCTTGTTGCGAAATCAGAAATTGGATCCGATCGGGAAATCTTATCCAGTTTCTAATAAAATTACCGATTTAAAATCTAATTTTTCGGCCAAAATTTGCACACTTTTAGGCGTTATGATGAAAGCTATATGTATAAAAAGTTTTATTATTAATAAGAGGGAGAAGAAATGAGAGATGCAGCTAAGGTTTTTTATTTTTTTATTTATTCAATTCGCACAGGTGACGTTTCGGTTCCGTGTTTGAACCATGACCTGGCGAAAAGTCATTATGTATTATTTTATTATATTCGCCAGCTCCGAAGATGGTTCAAACATGGAACCGAAACGTCAGCCGTGCGAATTGAATAAATAAAAAAAAGAAAAAACCTTAGAGCTGCATCTCTCATTTCTTCTCCCTCTTATTAATTATACTATAACATCACAGCTATAAATTGCTTTGTGTAAAAAGTTTTCAAGGTCCGGCAATCTCTTGAAAAGAATCGCAAAAATCCAGGATTGCTAATCCTTTGAAAAGGATACTAGATCCAGAGAACTAAATCCTTAAATACAGCCCCTTTCCGTTTGAATCCTTCCCCAAAAAAGGATTTCGATCCAGATTCGAAAATCCCTGATCGGATCTGATCCAAGAGGATCGCGATTATGCCCATCCATGTCTCTGCTGTATAATAACGAAAACACAGTATATGTGGAGGTTTTTTTTTTTTTATTTCAAATATTTTATGAATAATAAAGCCATTAAGAATGAATGAGCTAATCAAGTAGTTTGGTTACTCTCTCTCTCTCTTTTGGAATTTACTCTCCTTTGTCGGTACCATAATTCACTTGACAGTTTTTTTTTTCTCTTTTGGTTTCTCTTCCCATTGTCCTCTGGTGGCTATTTATTAGATGGCCTGGAAGGCTGCTGGCTGATTCACGCAGCCTGGTCAGCGTTTATTAATTCATCCGAGCAGAAATATTCAATCCTCTAGCCCCCCCCCTCCTATCCTCTATCCAGAAAGAAGGACCATCACCCTTTTGTTATTTAATTATTCCTCTTATTCAGTGATTTTTTCGCTAATATGAGCTTTAAAAATGAGGATCGATTGTATAAAAAAAAAAATTTTGTTCAGAATTAAAAAAAAAAAAAAATTTAATTATAATTTTTATAATATTATTAATGTCCTCTTTGCATACTGAGTTATGGGTCAGATTCAGAATTAAATTAAGTTTTTGGAAGCTTATGGGCTACTCAATAGCTCTATTATTTCGTTAGTAACGTGGCATTTTCTCCCTCAATTGCAGAGTATTTGAAAATGTGGATGGGCTATCAGAAAGAGCAGATTCTCCTTTAACGTTTGGGCCCACAATCATCGCCCTATGTCATTTGATTGTGGAGATATTGAAGAAAAACTTTTTTTAATTAAGTCGATTTGCTCAGCCTAAATTTTTTTATAATATTAATACAATAGTCTTGTCCAATTTTCGGTTAAAAAAAAATATTTTTTTTTTGTTTTTTCATTGAAAAAATTAACTCGACGAATTTGCACTCTTTGACCAACCTTGACTGGTATGATGATTTTTTTGTTAGGACTCGAGGGTTTTTAGGCCTTTAATTCGAAGGCTTTTCCCCTCAATATAAAAAATAATTATGTCACAATCTGGACGACCATGATCTGCCCCCCCCCCTGGACGACCATGATCTGATCATGCCCCCCCCTAGATTTGATC
Organism: Euborellia annulipes; assembly: GCA_023213315.1. Lineage (NCBI taxonomy): Eukaryota > Metazoa > Arthropoda > Insecta > Dermaptera > Anisolabididae > Euborellia > Euborellia annulipes. The sequence continues at coordinate 101,005 of JAKCPI010003947.1, forward strand.
CTGGGTACGCCCATGGTATGATTATAATTGTTTCGAAACATGCGACCCCCCCCTCCGAGGAAAGTCAAGATTGCGACCGAAAGGACATTTAAAAAATAATTAATTTTTGAATTGTAATCAAAATCGCTGGAGCGAATTTTGAGAAAATCGAAAAAAAAATTGTAAAAGTACATTAGCAAAGTACTAGTACTCTTTGATCTCAAAACATGTAGGGTATATTCAACAAAATTTCGACTTCGAATTTTTGACATGAATCCAATACTTTCTCTCTCTATATATTAACATAAATACCGGTATAGAGGCAAGAGAAAGTAAAAAGTACAGAGGCAAAACGAGTTTTTGAAAAAAAAAATAATAATAACTGAGTGAATGACGGAAGTTTAGGGCAGAAAAATAAAACCCATTATTGAATTTCCATAATTCTAGTTACTTTTTTCAATAATACCTTTATTTAGATTTTTTCAAAAAATATTAATTTTTATTTGGGTTAATATAGGAGACATCTCTCCATTTGCTATAAACAAGAATCTCTCTCTCGCTCTCTGGGTGGCTTGTAATAACTTTTAATTAAAGAAGGTGAACATTTTTTTTCTGGATCTATCCTATATAAGTTAGTATACGTAAAGCCCTTTGTCCAAATATGCAATGATTTGCCCGAGGGTCCCATAAACAAGCGTTTAATGTCCTGCGCGCGCGTGCTTTGTTCTTCTTTCAAGGCTCAACCGGGTCAATTAATAACACAAATGATTTCATTAATTTCCTCTGGCTATTTGAACTCATCTCTCTCTCTCACTGTCATTGTTCTCTCTGTCTTATTATTAGTTCGTAATGTTGCCATTTCTCATAAGCATCGTGAAAACCCTCTGGGACTTTGAAAGAGAACTGTTGTGTTTGGGATTATTGTTTGACAGTTTTTTAGCAACCAAAATAAATAAATATGTGACTGGTCGCACAGCACACAATTTGCTCTTACAATTTGTAATTGAAAGTAGTGTTTTGTGCTTGGCACACCAGATTTTTTGTGTCGACAGCTATATATAGTTTCCGCAGATATATTAGAATTCAAGATATAAAATTTATAAGCATAGAAAAACATTTATATTTTTTTACCATGGCAACCATTTCTCCTTTCATTGCTATGAAGTGCAAGAGTAAAGTGGACTTCATAAGATTTCAAGAGTAAAATGAGAATATACATTTTTAGGGGGCTCGAGAGCGAAGTGGTGACACATTATGTATCTTTTATAAAAGCATAAAGCCCCCGGGTGTGGCGTAGTAGGTAGAGTGCCTACCTCCTATTAGGGATGAAACGATACGAGTAAATACAAGTACTTACTCGATACTTTTCTTTCGATACCAAGTACTTTTAGAATCGATACTTTGGAATCGAGTACCAAGTAAGTATCGGTCAAAAATACTCGTATCGATACTCGGTCCTCGTACGCGATGATTAGTTAGGCCGGAAGAACATTTACGTCCATTTGTTCTTATTTACAATAGAAATAAGTGGGAATGTTTATACCGCTGTATTTTAATTTTTATTATTGGAGTGTTTAACAGGGAAACACCTTGAAAAATTATTATTTTTGGATAGTACCGCTAAAAGTGAATTTTTTTTCTTAGTCGTCGTCGTCGTTTTTTTTTTTTTTTTTTTTTTTCAAGAACTTGATGTTTTATGCCTGTGGAAATTTAATCAAAATTCGCAGGGACTTTGCAGCCAGGAGATTAAGTAAAAAATTTTTTATTTATTATAAATTCTATTTGCCGACGTTTCGGATTCCAATCACGACCTTCATCAGGGCAAATATTGTCAATATTTCTTGAGTTTCCTGGCTGCTAGCTCCTACCATTCTTTTAAGATTTAAAATATTGTCAATTATAAACGATTAAGGTATTTTAATATTCATTGCAATTAAAAATATACAATTTCTTTTTACTTTGATATGTACAAAAATATTATCATATACTTGCTACTCGAAGGTCTCCGATGATGAGGGTGATTGGTGTCTGAAACTTCAGCAAATAGAAATTAAATAAAAGATTTTTATTTAATCTCCTGGCTGCAAAGTCCCTGCAAATCTTGATAATATCAGAACTTACTGCTGTTTTTGCTTATCTTTAATTGTACGAAAAAATTGACCGATACGAGTATGTATCGATACTTTTCAATCGATACCGAGTAGGTACTCGATACTTTGCGACCGATACCGGTATCGAGTAAAAGTATCGATACCTCAGCGGTATCGTTTCATCCCTACCTCCTATACCAAACGTCGCGGGTTCGGACCCCAGGCAGTCCGAAGATTTTATTTAAGCCATTTGGATACCAGGTGGCTTAAATAGAAATGCCTGAACCCCTAATTGATTTATTAATTACAACGGTTATCGTCAAAGTCTTAAATGGCCAGAGTTGCCGAAAAGACTGTGTGAATGTGTGTGTGAGTGTGAGTGTGAATCAGAAAAAAGTGTGAATGTTTTTATAAAAAAAAAAAAAATAAAAAAATAAAAGCATAAAAATTTATAAATATAGGCTAATAAGCGCTCGGTTGCCATCTATTGCAAGAATGCTAAACTAATTTGACAGACAGTTGATTTTTAAATAAATCATCTAAGCTTATTTTAAAAATTCCTTAATTAATATGTGAATTATACTAACAATAAATTCATGTTTAAATTTAAAAAAAAATTAAAGATTATTGGGACAGATTGTTTTTTTTTGTATTTGCTTGATAATAAAAAAATTAATTTCCTTAATTTTTTTTTAAGACATTAAAGAAATTATAGCTCGATGTCCCAATAATCTCTTATGAATTTGTAAGTAATATAAAAATGCAGCAGAAATTGTCAAATTTGATCACCCATCACAAGCTCATCCAAAACAACAAAATTCGATGAGTTGATAGTAATGTCAAGGAAATACAAGTCATCTGAAAAATATAAAATTTGAATAAGTTTTGCACATTTTATTTTTATGTAGACGGTCTATATGAAATTTACTTACTTATTAAATCGTGTAATACTTAATCTTGAAGACTTCTTTTTCTTTAAAATAAAACAAAAACAAAATTTGGAAATAATTCAAGCAAAAATAATGTACTTCACGAACAACTCTTTTTATTATTTGCATTAAAAAGAATATGCGATATTTCAAAAAATAATTGTGATTTATAATTCGAAAAACCGTAAGTCGGGTGTCTCAAGAAATCATATCAGGGAGAACGAACGTGATTTTTTGGATTAAGAATAAACGAGAGACCAGGGGGCTGAAAGAGATCCTACCTAGCCTAATTAAAGGTATGAACAAAGTGTAATTGTATATACCCGGTCCCCACCATCAGATCGGCGGGGCCCTCGGGCCTGTCCCTGGCCTTAAGGGTATGCGTTATTTACATCCAGGCTATCCCTGGAAAAACGACATCCCTCCCTGACTCTCGTTTACCCATAGAGCCACCTCAAACCCAACCTCAAAGATACAAAAACACATCAGATTCACTTTGCGTCATTAAAATACGTCTTTTCGCAAACGCAAGAACACTTGAGAACCTGGGCCTCAATCTTTCAGTCAGAACTGACCGCATCTCCTTATGAATAGATCGTGGAACAAATCAACGAGAATATAATTCATTTTACCTCTCTGTTGGATCCTAAACACAAATGCAATCAAGGGACCCTAACAAACGAACTGGCTAACGAATAGAGAAAGCACCTGAAGCTAATAACAACGACGAATCTCCAACAGAGGCATAAATTGGAGAATATTCTCGTTGATTTCTCCACTCTTAGCTTCATCCGGAATAGCTACAGGTGCTAAAAAAAATAAAATCCCTCTCGTTGGCATGGTGCATCCCTCCCCCCTGTAGATTTAAACTATTTAACTACAATTTAAGGTGTGAAAATGAATTTCAAATTATAGATCGAAAAGTAAATACATTTAAATTTGTATTCGTATATAAATCACACCTTAAGTTCTAGGTACCAAGTTGATGATGTCCCACGGTGCAGGAGAGAGAGGCATCCTCTCTCCCGATGCAGGTGGGGAGGAAATCTAATCTAATTTTTTAATAAAATGTAATTTATTAATTAAGTTAAATTTTTAGCAAAAGATTTTTAGAAAAATTTATATCAAATTTTTGAAAACTTTTTTAATGAAAATAAAATTTAATTAAGAAATTTTTTTAAATGCAAATTAATTAAAAGTGGAAATTATTTATTTTTAATTTATTTATTATTTCTGCAAATTATCTAATTAAAAAAAAAAATTATTGATGATTGATTTTAAAAAAGAACTAATTCTATTTAGGATCAGCTGAAAAAAAGCAACATCCTAATAAAAGCTAATCTAATCTACCCTCTTCAAAATTCTTGCACCATGCTTAATATACCTTTGTTCTGTTGACCCTCAGGAATCTGTAACCAAAAAAGAAAAAAAGGAAATTAGAATAAGATCATTTATATATTTTATGATTTATGTGTGTATGTTTAGAGAATAAAATATTCACCTCCTGAGGGGTTGACGGTCGCCCGAAGCTCCTTGCCTCTCGTAGAGCTGATCCATCGAAGCTCGCTGCACTCGTAGAGCTGATCCATTTGATTGCACTATTTGAAAGTTAAACACTGAACACTTAACACTTAAAACTGATCAAAATTGCACTGGGGAAACCCAAACCTGCAAAAGAAAAATTATTTAAGATTCTATCGCCTATAGTTCTAATAATCTAGTGAAAAAAATGTTACCAAAATATATAAATTATCGGAATCCTGGGCCGGAGAGACACGGCCCTGTAGCAATGTCAAGCCCTCTCTGCACAATAAAGGCGATGCTTTGTCTGAACTTGAGTCAAGCAGACAATCACAGCATGTGAAACTAGAAAGAAAAAAAGAAAGAGAATTAGGAAAAAGTTTTCCACTCATACATAGCCCTATATATATATAGGCTATAAATATTTATATATATTTGAAATTTAGAAAAAATGTGTTAAACTAATTATAGTCTATCATTGATACTGTATTTTTAAGTAATAAAGAATATCCGTGTTTTATTGGGGGCATTTAGTCAATTCACGATTCCAAGTACCGTAGAATCACCCATATCACACATACACATTTAATAGATAATTTAGTTAATATTTTTTCGAATATTAGGCATAATTAGGACAAAAAGTGCTAAAAATATTTTTAGCCTCCCAATTTGAGATTTAAGTCCTGGACTGTTAATAATGTTCTCTATAAGAATGCAAAAAAAAAAATTTCAGCTCAGCTCTGAATCACAATTGGACTGGAGTCGCACAAATTTGCAAAAGATTTATCAAAAGATAGCAGCATCCATCCCCAGTAAAAAGGTAATTAGAGTTGAAATTAAAATGTACCTATCTCCACTAAGTTTTAATTGTCAAATATAAAATTTAATTAAAACAAAATATACAATTTTTGTAAAAAAAAATCTGCTGTGACTGGTCGCACAGCACACAACTTTCGATTCCCGAAGGTGTCACACCATATTTTTTTTTGTCGAGATATATTTAGTTTCCGCCGATTATATTAAAATTCAAGATATAACATTTATAAACATTGGAAAATTTTTATATTTTGTTACCATTGTAACCATTTCTTCTATCTTTCCTAAGAAGTACAAAAGTAAAGTGGTCTTCGAACAATTTTGAGAACAAAATCAGAATATATTCAATACTTTTGAAAGAGCATCTAAAAAATAATTGATTTTCGAATTTTAATCAAAATTGCTAGAGCGAATTTTTAAAAAAATCGAAAAAACTGAAAAAGTACTAGTACTCTTTGGCCGATTTTGTTCAAAAGTTTCGTGTCACCTCGCAGGGGGTGCCTAACTTAAATATAAAATTGCAACATCATAGCTCTTTTCATTCTTGAGATATTTTGTTCACAGACAGACAGACCATGTTGCAAAAACAACTTTTTTTTGGATTCAGGGAACTTCAAAACGTGTATATCCATCAAAATCTCGATATCGAATTTTTGACATGAATCCCATACTTAATATATTAACATATAGAGGTAAGAGAAAGTAATAGTGTGCCTGAGACACATGATTTACATGAATCGTGAAATATTTTTACTACTATTTAAAGTCTATATGGTCTCAGATGCCGAAAAATTAAAAAAAAAAATAGTAAAAATATTCCCTTGTGAAAAAAGTTATTAAGCTTAGAGTACATTTAGAAAAATAAAAAGTAACTTGAATCGCATTTGTTTAGATAAAAGAAATTGATTAGCAAGCAACTTAGAAAAAAATAAATAAATTATTAAGATGAAGCACAGTGGTTCCAAATCTCGAAAACGTGGTTAAAAGTCGAAAACGTTATTTAATCTCTCTGAAATTCAATACACAAGGGTTTTTGAGGTTGCTGATTTCGAATGAGCAATTGCAAAATTTCCAAACACTGAGCGAGAATAAATTTGATGTATTTGCTCGCCGAAAGCGAGGGCGCAGCCCCCTGACAAGTGGTAAAGCCCGCCCAAAGCTAACAAAATTATTTAGGGGCTTAAAAGTCTCCAAATTGAAACTTTATTTTTGGACTTATGACCACGTTTTCGGGATTTGGAACCACTGTGTGAAGATGTGAATTATTGAAAATATATTATCTGCCCTCGGTGCTTGGTGTAGAAGTTAGCGTGCTAACCTCATATACCAAACGTCGCGGGTTCGGACCCCAGGCAGTCCGATGATTTTATTTAAGACAATTGGATACCAAATGGCTTAAATAAGAATGCCTGGACCCCATATATGTATATTAAATCAATAACGGATATCGTAAAAGTCTTATATGGCCTGAGTTGCGGAAAAGACAGTGTGAATGTGTGTGTGAGTGTGAGTGTGAATGAGAAAAAAGTGTTTTTTTTTTCTAAAAAAAAAAAAAAATATTATCTAGATTTAAAAAAATGTTTAACCGAGACCAGAGTTACTGGTCACATTTACAATTTGTGAACCAGTGTATAAGGATCTCGGAGAATAAGAAGTCAGATATATGCCCCGATTAAAAAATTTTTTTTTCTCGGGTTCCTATATCTGAAACACACTTACTTTGCCATTGGCCAAATGGGTTTTCCGACGGCCATTTAATTAAGTTAAAAAAAAAAATGTTGATAAGGAAATAAAACTATTTAATAATTTCCTAAACGCTGTTGATAATAAGGTAATAATAGACCCCGGGCTTGGAGTAGATGATAATAATAAATAAATGAATAAATTTATTATTAAAGTGATGAATAGTTTAAAAGAATGCGCGTTTTTAGAATAAGTCTTTTATATGGAAATATAATGTAAAAGACCTTAGAAATTAAACAAGTTGTGACCTGCAGGTGGAAATGAAAGATTTTCAAACAAAATTATTGCTTTTCCTATTTGAATGCATCAATAAGATACAAGGCTTATAATTTTAGAGGTTTACTAGTTAGGCCTACTTAATTCTTTGTAAATATCCTAATGAAAATAGGAATATGGAACCGAAATATTAGCAATCCTATTAAAAAAAAAAAAAAAAAAGTTTGGTGTGACGAACAGACAGAGGGTACTAATACTTGGCAATTATATATAATCTTAGAGGAGATTAGTTAACAGAAATTTAAACATAAAATTAAAAAAAAAAAAAAAAATTATCCAGATTCGATTTAAATTTCTACCTATAGGCCTATACAGATACTGTGTACCCCCTTGGCAAGCAACACTAAGCATTTGAGCAAAATCGAGCAAAGACTAGTACTTTGCTGATTTACTTTTTCGCTTTTCTCAGTTAACTTGTTTTGGAGATCTATTCGTATGATTATTCAAAAAATATATGATTCAGTTTTTACAAGTTAGGCCTACTGATGGTCCCGATATCTCTAGTCTAACCGAGGCACCAAGGAATGATTAAGTATTCGAAGACTTAGTACAAAGGAAACGCATGATTGTACTTGCTTGACTGGTAAAGTAATATAGTCATAAAATATGTTAAATAATATTTTAATATTCTTATGAGGGTTAATATGGAAATCGAAGATAATTTTAATGTAAAAGTCTTTCTTAAGATCTAAAAGACATTAAGAATCTCTACCGAAAAGTTATACTCAAAGGGCAAAATAAAATCACTGTAAATTATTGTGCATTCATTTCATTTCAAAATTAAAACGTTCCACCCTTCAAATATTATTTAAATACAAGACATTCATATAGCCCTATAATATGATGATCGAGACTATAAGCTTAGTTAGAATAAGGAAAATGTCTTTCACTTTCAAGTATTATATTCATTTAGAATTAATTATTCATCTCAGTATTTTACAAAACATTCATTTCTTTAATTAGTAATTTCGAATTTTATTAGCGATGGTGAGAGAGATTAATTAAAGACAAAATGGACTAACGAGAGAAAAGAACTCGAAGCATACATGTTTGAAATGGTATATGAAAGAATCTGACTTTAAACAAAAGGATAAAATAAAATATGCACTTGTGAAATTGCCAGTAAGTAAGAGAGCAAAGAATATAATATTAACCGATGGCATGCACTCATATATGGTTCAACAAAAATATTGAGGAATTGTTAAATTTTTATGTTATTTATAAAGATTATATGTTTAAAGTGAATAATAAATAAATAATAAATAATATTGAATCGAAATACCTAAGCAAAACGATTGAGAAAGGAGAGAGAGCGGCGGAGGCTGCTGGCTGGCGTCATGGCTGCCGGTCAAATGAGAGCGCTTCGGTTTCCTTAGGAGCAACGAGCGCGGAGACATTGCTAGGGCAAGAGTCCCCTCTCTACTGATTTGATCAAGCGTCTTGCCTTCCCTTAACAGCAGGTGTACAGTGGCGCCAAAGAATACCGTCCCGTGATTGGTTAATAAGTGAGGAGGAGGAGATTGGAAGATTCCATTTAAATAAAAGGGGAGTAAGGTAGTGAATAAAGAGCAGATCTTATCTAATCTATTATTTCAATAGCGGAACACAAATCTGCAAAAAAGAACATCTTTTATAACTCTCTCTCTCTCTCTCTTTCTCTTATCAAATTGGAAAGAAATATCTAATTTAGATTGACATTATATGTAAAAAATCTGGGTAAAAACAAATAAATCCTTTAAATTAAGGGACTTAAAATTCGCTATCTAATATTTAATTCGAACAATTGATAAAAAATTTTTTTAGAAGTATACAGTAACACAGAGCTAGAGGACTCGTGTCTTGTTTTACGGATCAGAGTTTCGCTTCAAGTCCTGAGCAATGAAATTTTTCTAAAGCATATTGGCTATCAATCCTAATAATATTAAAAAAAAAAAAACATTCAGTCAAATTATATGGCCAGAATAAAAATAAGAGAAAGTAAAATGGATTTTATTTTATTTATACTGAAGAGTGATTAAAAGAAATATTTTCCTGATTTACTGATATGTAAAGGAACAAAGGTGACCCAATTTTTATTTTGTTTGAAAAAAAATCTGGTGTGATGGTCGCACAGCACACAACCTTCGGTAATCGAAAGTTGTGTCTGTGCTTGTCACACCAGATTTTTTGTGCCTACATATATTTAGTTTCCTATCATAGGTTCTATATTAAATAGAATTCGCCGGGGGGCCTGGCAACGGAGAAGAGCAACAGTCACCACAATCGTTGCGGTTAAGTAATGCCAAGCACGGCGAAAGCTCGGGATTGGTGACCCCAGGCAATCAGTGTGTGGAACGCCCCCCGGTAGCCATCAATACTATGTATTTTCAATTAAATAAATAACAACCTCGTAGCTCAATTCTTTCATGATTTAAACTGAACACACACAGACAGACAAACAGACCATTTTGCGGATTTGTTTTTCCTAATTAACGGGCTAATTTCGTGACTGTCGATTTTGAAATTATGAGCCATGAAATTTTAAATGAATTGGGAAAAAAATCTAAAAAGAAAAATTTATGTTTCAATGCAGGCCTCCCAAACAAATCGTAATTAATATTTTTAAATAAGAAACCGTAGGCTTTGAGTTTGACATCCTCCTATTACTAGATTGAGGATTTATTTAAGAATAAAACTAAAAGAAAACATAATTTTCTTTTTTTTTTTTTTTTAATTGATATTGGCGACCGTTGGCACTAGTTGAAACATATTCTTATAGGAAATATAAATTATATACTAGGTTATTTGTTTCAATTTATTTTATTAACTTAATACGTATTTCTTTACATAATTAACGAGAGAAAATTGTATATATTTTTATTCCGCGCTCTAACCTGACTATTAGTGACGTCTTGATAATTAATTTTTTTCCTAAAATCTTCATGAATAATTTAATAAAAATATCCCTACTCGTTTTAAGATTTGATGATGTTATCGAGATGTTTGTTATTTATGAATAGAATTTCGTGGGTTTTATGAGTAAATTCATTTTAAAAAAATATTGCTCAATTTCTAGCTGATGAGAGAAAGAGAATTCGTGGAATTCACGTTCCCTGACTCGTAATTAGTAATTAAATTTTTTCTAAGGTAAATATTTATTTATTTATTTTTTTTTTTTGTATTAAATAAAGAACCTTAAATTATAAATATGCTCATCCAGTTGGCTGAATGTGACGTGGGTGATTTCGCATTTCAAAAGTAATTTTTTTTTTTTTAATTAATGTATATAATATATTCTATTAATTAGAATATAAATTAATAAAATCAAGGCAACTTGACGAGGAGAGGAAGCTATCTATATGCGACATCCCGCCATGTGGGATGGGCGCAAAAAAGGCTCCAACTCAGTAATGTTCTCCTCGACAGGAGCAGGTCACACCAGAGTCCCCCCCCCCAAACTAGGATATACTCCCAACATAAAAGAGTTTGGATAAAAAGCAACCTGGTGGAATTCTCCAAAGGATTAGTTCATTAATTCATTAGAGATAGGAAATCCTACGGACATAGTCCGGTTGGGTCTGAGGTGTGTGTTTGCGTGCACTACCTTTTGACCTTGGTTTGAACTCGCGGATTTAATAATTAAAAACTACAGTAGTTCAATTGGCTCTGAAGACGGCAGATTATTATGCCGAAATAAGTGTAATTTGCTCAGAGATGTCCAAAAATGCTATGAAATATAAAACTATAATTAATTTTAAACTGGTAACCGTTGGCTCTAGTTGAAACATTATGCTTTAATAGGAGAATTATTAAACCTTGTGAATTTAATTCTCCTATTAAAACTATAATTTTTTAAGAAAATTTGTTTCAATTATATTATCAATTACCATCTTGAAGTGACCTAGAAGAAAACTACTGATTTTTAATTTAAGCATATTTATAAGTAAAATGAATATTTTAAATGGGAGAAAAAAAGTGAACACAAAACAAAAGAAAAAAGAGTTTCAAACTCGGATCGTCTAAATCTTCTCTCGAAAATATTTTCTACGATACTAAAAACAGCTATAAACCAACAATCTCCGGTTAAACGGAAAAATAGAAAAAAAAATCCAACTCTCAAATAGGTATTGGGAGACTCCCTGCGTCGCCAGCCTTTTACTTTATTTCCTATCTCTAACTCCTCCTCCTGCGTTCATTTCTAGCTAGTGAACTAATCCTTATTTCTGGGACACCCCGTTCCTTTTATCCACCTTCTTGTATGCTAGGGAGGATGTCCTATGTTGAGGAGGGACTTCCTCAGCACCGACTCCTTTCGAACCTTCTTTGCGTCCCTCCCACAGGACGGGAGTCACAGCAACTCCCTCTCCTCGTAGAGTTGCCTCCCCCCCCGTCTTCTAGCGCTTATTTTTAATTAAAAAAAGGTCAATCTACTTGTTTCCC
>JAKCPI010003951.1:0-13135 GCA_023213315.1 Euborellia annulipes
TAAATTGAAGATTTGAATATTTTAAATTATTTTAAAAATTATATTTTATCAATTTAAAAATTGAACTAGCCGCGCCGCCCGCCTTCGGCGGGCTTCGCGTCTAGCCAGGGGGCTACGCCCCCTGGACCCCCAGACACTGGCTCGGGCCCGCCTGCGGCGGACCCTCGCCTTTCTTAAATATGAGAAACGGGCTGGCGTCTAGACAGGGGGGCTAAGCCCCCTGGACCCCCCCCAGCCGCTGGCTCGAGGCCCGCCTGCGGCGGACCCTCGCCTTTCTTAAATATGAGAAACGGGCTGGCGTCTAGACAGGGGGGGGCTACGCCCCCTGGACCCCCAGCCACTGGCTCGGGCCCGCCTGCGGCGGACCCTCGCCTTTTCTTAATTATAATAATTATTATTACTACGTATTCCAATCCAGTGCCTGCTTGAAGATTTGTTTACATTCAAAGAATACACAACTGCAAAGAATACTTAAATATTTCTCTATACATTTCCTATGGGAGAAATCGTAACTTTATGAATTAATAACTCAAAAAGTTATGGAAATTTCGGGACCCGAGTATTTTTCCGGGACTCTCCATAACGACCTCTATAAGACTGCAAAATTTCGTTTCAAAATTCTAATGGGAAGTTGGTCAAACAGAGCGTGACAGACGTACAGACGGACAGACGGACAGACGGACAGACGGACAGACGGACAGACAGACGGACACTCCGTAATTATTATATATAGATTATTAAATCTCACAATTATTTTTTTAAATTCGTTATATATATTAAATTTCAACTTTCTTATTTTTGTCGTCATGGATTGTGACGTCATAGCTTGTAGCGTCATGGCTTTTTACGTCACCTCGTTACAAAGCGACATGCTGATAGAAGAACCAAAAAATTCGTAGTGATATAATAAAAGTTTCACTTTAAAAAAAATTTTATACATCATCACCTTCTTGCATCATCATCATCGCCTTTTACTATTTAATCCACAAATTCGAGTAAGATTTACGAAACTAGAAATTTATTTAGTATTGTAGAATACTACCACTTTGAAAGTCGAGCAAACAAAATAAGACGATCAACAAAAAACCAATAAAGCAATCCAGATGACAGTTACGCTCAATGCCACTTGCCACTACAACTAATTTCGTTATTCCTCTCGAGTCACAAACTCCCCCTAAATAAAAATGTTTCTTTTGTTTTATTTGTGTATGAGATACATAATTGCAGTCACTCATTCTGTTGCCTTCTTCAGGTATAAACAAAACGTCTTACATCTATATTCTGGAGATATTTTGAAGGTAAATAAAAGAATAGCAGCTAGAATTATTTCATTTATTGACACACTAGGCTGACGTTTCGGTCTTGGTCAAGACCATCCTCAGAGCTTGCGGGCTGTCAATATAGGCATACAATCAATAACTCAATCATATATTCCAAGAACATTCGGTTACAGATATTTAAAAATTAGTATGTAAAATTATTAAAATATAATTTAAAAAATAGAAAAATTAATAATATTTTAGTTGAGTACATGCAATACAGTGCCTGTATTATTAATTTTTGTATTTTTTAAATTATAATTTAATCATTTTACATACTAATTTTTAAATATCTGTAACCGAATGTTCATGGAATATATGATTGAGTTATTGATTGTATGCCTATATTGACAGCAGGATGGTCTTGACCAAGACCGAAACGTCAGCCTAGTGTGTCAATAAATGAAATAATTTTAGCTGCTATTCTTTTATTTACCTATTAACGATTATCCAGCTATAAAATTCACATCTTGTAATATTTTAAAGAAACAAAACCATGGAGAACCCGAAATCTGTAATTTTTATAATCAAAGATTTTGAATGACATGCGAGAAAGAGACTAAAATAAATTAAATTTAAAAAAATAGATGGAATGTGATATATGAATCCATTAGTATTATCGATAGGGTTGATTTTAAATACTAAAGGGTCTGTAAAAAAAAGTTGATCAGTTATTGAATTTATTTTGATTATAATTTTATTTCAACAACTTAAACCAGAGAAATTTAATTTTGTTAAATTTAATTTATAGTTAAATCTGGTCAGGGTTACCACGCGTCCTACTTTCGGTAGGACAGTCCTACAATCACAATGAATGTCCTACGTCCTACAATGAAGCCTAATGTGTCCTACTTTGAAAATAAAATATTAAGTTGGTTTTTGTAAGTCTGTATAATAGATTTCTAAACGCCCGGATGAAAGAAATAAGTGTTCAGTAGAGTTAATCAAAGCGGAATTGCTTGTAAGAGTTAATTGTAAAGAAAATTGTGTACAATTTTATGAGAAAGTTCGAAACAACATTAAATTATTAAAATGCGCGAAGAGTGATGAAAAATATAAGTTCAGACATTGAATGTAGTCATTAAAGAAATAAAATAAATAAATAAATTAGCATTATCATCACCTAAAAAATTTATATATATATATATATATATGTCCATTTCCTATTGTCCTACATTGAGCATTTTAATATGTGGCAACCCTGAATCTGGTGTAGACGGCACAGCCCACAACTTTACCGAAGGTCAGTCACTCCAGATTTTTTATCTCATTTCTTTATTTAATACGTGGGCTGTGTGTGGAGGCTTCAATAAAAATAAATAAAATAAAATAAAATACCTAATAATGTGATTGATAACAATTGGATCCGGTGGATGAAGAAGGGGATTTAGACGTTGAGGAATTTCAGCAAATTTCATTCTTGTACAGGCAAAAATTTGTTCTAAATATTTATCACAATTTATAAATTCTCTTTCATGGGCATCCTGAAAGAAAAAAAAAATCATATTAGGAAAATAACATTTTATAATCAAAATAACATTTGGGTTTGCCAAAATCCTTCTTTATTCATTAGCAGTCTCCTTCAAGAGGGATATTCATGCATTCATTCCAACACCTTCTATGCCAGTCGTGTATTATCTTCTTCATTAGAGCTAAATCAATTTCCCTGGAGATCTTTTTGAGTTCTGCGAACAGCCAATAGTCACTGGGGGCTAAATAGGTGAAACAATTCAAAGTTTAGAATGATTCACAGGTAGAGAGGATGTCAGCCTCTATCGAATAAAAATCTCAATTCAGAAGACGTTCAGATCAGATAATGGACCTGATAGATTTATTTAATTAAAACCGAAACGTCTTCTGAATTGAGATTTTTTATCGATAGAGGCTCCCCTTTTGGCTGGCATCTTCTCTTCCTGTGAATCATTCTAATCGTTGAACAGCCACTTCTCTTATCAATTCAAAGATTATTTTTTCCCTTTCGGCTACTGAGGCCATTTAGGGTTTTTATAGGGGGGGGGGGGCGAAAAAATCATTTTTATATTTCTCAGATGTAATAGCGTGAAAAAGTTACGAATTATATAGACAAAAAAAAAAAAAAAAGAAAAAACATTTTTTAAATAGGTTGACATCTTCCTGTCGCGCATAGACCCTTAAGGTGCGCGTCTCGGGGTGCTAATTTTGGGACTTTCCAGCGGCCACAATTTTGAAGCTATCGACCTCAAATTTTTTAAAATTAAAGCTATTTAAAATATCTACAACTTATAGAAGCCCTTTTTTTGATTTACGAAAAAATTTTTTTTTTTTAGATTAATCGCATTATATAAAAGATATTTTAAAAAAGGAGCTCTATAAGTTGTAGATAATTAAATTAGTAATCATTGTGTTAAAAAATAATTAATTTTTTGCCTTTAATTAATTAGCTGGAAAGTCTAGAATGAAATGGAAAAAGCCCCTTGTTTTCCAATGGGGGAACACTAACGCCATCTCGTGCCGCCTCCAGTCAATCGTGTTTTAACGGTTTTCCGAGACGCGCACCTTAAGTTTGACAAAATATGAAAATAACTTCATTTTTGCGAATATTTTTTTTTAATTTTTTAATTTACACCATAATAAAACACAATGTTCTTATGTTCAAAAATAAAAATCGGTAACTATTACGTTAAAAAAAAGAATATTAGACGCGCGGAAACTAAATATATATCGACACGAAAAATCTGATGTGTCAAGCACAGCACACAACTTTCTCTTACCTTCGGTAATCGAAAGTTGTGGGCTGTGCGACAGTCACACCAGATTTTTTTTTTGCCAATAGATAGCAATGTGAAATTTAGTATCTATACAAATTACATATTTTAGAAGCTTTCTATCAAATCCTATATTGCATGAAAATGCACGTTTTGGGTGTTATTGCATGAATATTTATGACTTCCTAAGCTAATAAACGTATAAAAATTACAATGGAAACGGCACCATAAGCATGCGCTAAACGTTTAAGAATTAATTTATCAAATTATTATAATAATTTGGCCAACCCCACTGTAAAAAATAAATAAAATGATTACTTGTAACTTATGAGTTTTAATATATTGCCAAAGAGCAGAAATGATGACAGGTCTCGTCTGTGTATGCACTCCTAAAAGTCTGGCCAGCCGAGGGTCAAGTTTAAACTGTAACGGTTGATAGTCCAGTAGTAATAGAATCGTACAACGAACATTCTTGTCCCCAGGCCTTTTTACCTAAAAAAAAGAAAGGAAAACAAATGATTAATAAAATATGGAAGAAAAAAAAAAAATCTTTTATTTAGAAGGAGGGATTCCACAAATTTCACAACTGTGGACTCTACCAACAAAAAATAAATGGTCGGATGAAGCCGATCGAACAACTTTGCCCCTCAATATTCTAAGAAATAATTCTAGAGTAATTGTTTTGATTTTTCCTGGTCTCGTGGCATGCGCGAATTTTTTGATAATTGTTTATTTCTTTCGATGGAAATGCATGAACATGTTGATTGTTTTTTTTTTTTTTTTTAAAAACATTCACACTTTTTTCTCATTCACACTCACACTCCACACACATTCACACAGTCTTTTCGGCAACTCAGGCCATATAAGACTTTTACGATATCCGTTATTAATAAATATACATATATGGGGTCCAGGCATTCTTATTTAAGCCATTTGGTATCCAATTGGCTTAAATAAAATCATCGGACTGCCTGGGGTCATGTTGATTGTTAATGGGCATACATTTTTATTTTTTTCCTTTTGTTTTGTTGTATTTGTTATTGTAATATTTAAATTTATGTGTTTGGACTTAGCCACTGAGGACTGGTGCGTCTAAGCAGGTCGTAATAAAATTTATTTATTTATTTATTTTGTTCTGTTGCTTTGCTAAATTTTCAAATTTAAAAAAATTTTTAACAAATTTAGATACAAGTATTATATAACATTTTACACGGGATAAATTCTAGTTTCTGAATATATAAAGAAAAAAATTACGAAAGAAAAAAATATTGCTTTCCCTCCCCTAGAGCTCCCCTAATAGTCTGATGTTTATCAAAAACTTTTCATTTCTTGGCCTTTACTTCTAGTTTAAGTATGCAAAATTTTAAATCAATTGAATAAATAGTTATTATTAGAAGAATTTTTAATTATAGACCACATTTTTGTATTAAATATTTATTAAAAATATATAAATACTGTACAACGTTTCAACTGCTTATTCTGCAGCCGTTATCAAGCACTGTGCACTTGCTCCGACTCAAGTGAACTTAATACAAAAATGTGGTCTATAATTAAAAATTCTCCTAATAATAATATTTCAAACCACAAAAACTTTAATAAACACATTCGTGAATAAATAGTTTTTGAGTTTTCGAAAAAAAATTACCACAGACATCATTCCAAAAATCAAAATTGAACTCAAGCTGCCAAAATGCGTTTTTGAGATCCTCAGAATCCATTCAAGTAGTTTTTTGAATAATGTCTGTGGTAATTTTTTTTTCGAAAATTCAAAAACTATTTATTGAATTGTTTTGAAATTTTGCACACACACATAAACTAGAGGTCAAGGCCAAGAATTGAAAGGCTTTTGGTAAACATCGGATTATTAGGGGGGGCGGGGGGCTCTCTAGAGGGGGAGGACAATATTTTTTTCTTACATAACCTACAATTTTTTTTTTAATATATTCAGAAACTAGACTTTCTCCTGATATATAATATCTATATGTAAATAACCGAGAGTCCGTCTATCTGTCTGTCCGTCTGTCGCTCTATTTGACCAACTTCCCGTTGGATTTCCCCCCCGAAATTTTTATAATTTTTTGAGTTATTAAAAATTTATGTATTCTTTGCATTTATGTATTCTATGAATGTAAACAAATCCTCAAGCAGGCCCTGGATTGGAATAGTAGTAATATTATAATATTCTTTTTGCCCCGGGGCTTGGTGTAGGGATTAGCGTGCTAGCCTTGTATAACAAAGGTCGCGAGTTCGGACCCAGGCAGTCCAATTATTTTATTTAACAAGACTGTGAGTGTTGTTTATTGGCGAGGCCAAACATCCCATGGCCCCCGGGAGTCGAACCCAGGTTCTCCAGCCTTTCCGGGGCATAGGCGTGCTGTCCATTGCACCAGGCCACCGGACCCTCGACCTCGATTTTATTTAAGCCATTTCATTTAGATTACAAATGGCTTAAATAAAAGTGCCTGGACCCCCAATAGTTATATTCATAAATAACGGTTATCGTAAAAAGTCTTATATGGCCCAAGTTGCCCAAAAGATTGTGTGAATGAGAAAAATTGTCTTTGCCCCCAGGCTTGGAGTAGTTGGTAGCGTGCCTACCTTCTATACCGAACGTCTCGGGTTCGGACCCCAGGCAGTCCGATGATTACGTATGTGTGTGTGATCTTGTGTGAATGTTTAAAAAAAAAAATTAGCATAGCAACAGAGCAGAATAAAATCAAATAAACAAACGCTTTATTTGTTTGAATAGTTGAATAGTGGGCAAAGTTGTTAGACTGATCATTTATTTTTTGATGGCTTAGGATTAACTCATAATATTATCAATGGAAATAAAAATAAAAGAAAACTTCCTGAGCTTTCTTATTTTCAACCCTCCTATAGTCGATAATACGGACATTTTTTTTCTTACTTGAAAGCCGTCAGTCTCCTGAGTTGTTGCTGTACGATGCCATTCCACCAGATGATTATCCGGTCCATACAAATCCTTATCTAACTCGATAACCAAACTTTTAAAGAATGATGAAAATTTGCGTTTTATCTAAAGAAAAAAAAAAAAGAAACAAAATTAAAAACTAATTTTATTGCCAGTGGAGCAGGGAGCCAAGAAAGAGACAGAGGTTCCTCCCTCTTCTAACTGCCTGCTCTCTTTTTATTATTATTATTCAGATTAAAGAACAAATGCTATATTTGATTTCTTTATTTTTTGACAAAATGTTTATATTCAAATTAATAAAAAAATATTAATTTTCTCAATTTTTGTTTTATGGACATAATCCCATTCGCTTCTGGGCAGTTATTTAAATCCAACAGTCACTACTTCACATTAAATGTTTATTTTTGATTTGATTTGTGATATGGCTAGTCTGGATCTAATATAAGATTATTATGTTGATTAAACGAATAAGAAGAATAAAAGAAATTAATTTAATTTAATTTAATTTTTAAAAAGAATACACCTTCCGATTTTTAGAAACATTAGAACCTTTGTGACGAATTCTGGGAGGGGACCCAGCCAGCCTTCGCAAAAAAACTAAGATTATGCATTTCTTTCAAGTTTAATTTATTTGGACTGCATCCACCATTTTATCAAATTTAATTTATTATTTTATTTAAAAATTCTTATTTTCCCTAATAGAAAACAGTTTCCCTATTAACAGTGTTTGGAGGAGGGATGTTCCTAAGACTTTTAGCCCTCTCTACCAAACCGAAATCCTGGTATAATTTAATTCACTCCTCAGAAAAAATGAACGCATCATTAGGTTAAAATAAACTGGTGTGATAGCACAGAGTCACAACAGATTTTTTGTGTCAAGATATATTTAGTTTCCACCAATATATTAAAATTCAAGATGTAAAATTTATAAATATGGGATAATGTTTATATTTTGTTACCATTTCTCCTATCTTTTCTATGGAGTACAAGAGTAAAGTGGTCTTCAAAAGATTTCAAGGGCAAAATGAGAATATACATTTTAAAGGGAATCTAAAAAAATCATTGATTTTTGAATTTTAATCAAAATCGTTTGAGCGAATTTTGAAAAATCGAAAAAACTGAAAAAGTACATCAATAAAGTACTAGTACTCTTTGGCCGATTTTGTTCAAAAGCTTCGTGTCACGTCCCAGGGGGGTGCCTAACTTAAATAAAAAATTTCAACCACCTAGCTCATTTCGTTCTTGAGACATTTTGTTAATAGACAGACACAGGACATGTTGCGAAAACTACTTTTTCGGGCTCACGGGAACTCAAAACGTGTATATCCATCAAAATCTTGAGATCGAATCGTTAACATGAATTTAAAAATTTACAATGAAATTTTTCATAGAAAACACTTGTTTAAAATTTGATGTTGCACCAACATTCGTTTTATTTAATTATTATTCCTAAAGAAAATAATTTTTCCTGAAAAATACAAGATTATAGTGAAATATTAATTTAGTTACATTGCCCATTACGTTTTTTTATTTAATTTTAGTGATGCGTTAATTTTTGGAGCAGTATATTATTATTATACGAGAGTTCTATTTTGTTGCAATCAAATATAGATGTAATACGTGGTTGAGTTAAGCGAATAGAGTTATTAATTGAAGTTCTTACTTTATTTGGTTCGTTTTTGGAATCTTCAAGAAGACGTCCTTCGACTCGAAGTTCCCAAGAGGCCACTGAACCCTCATCTCCCTCAGTTGGCTCCTTGGCCGGATAGAATGTATTCGAAATGAAAATTCGAAGTTTCCGTTTTTGTTTCATTGGCCTTTTCAATGCTTCCTAAAAAATAGAAAAAGGAAAATACAGATGAAGTGATTGCGAGAGTGCGGCCGACCAAGACCGAAGAGACATACCTGTATATCAAGGCGTTTTCGCATAATCGTTGAGTCGAGTTTGCGCTCGAAGGCCAAGAGGTCCATATAGGCTTGCGACTCGGGAACAAGATCGCGGACTTTTTGTGGCAGGATCTTATCAGCCAGCTTCTTCTTTTTCTTACTAATGGAGTGAGAAAAGTCATTATAAACATAAATATATTAATGTCATTTAATGACCTCTGTAGCCAAAAAGGGTTAAAAAAAGAAAAGAGATGTACAGTAAGAGCCAAAAGTTTAGCCTCATTCTAAATGTGATTATTTCATTGTTTTTATAAAAGATGAATTCTTTAATGGAAAATTTCGCAAGATTTAAATCACGTTTCGGTAACGCACTAATGTGCTGGTGCCGAAATTCCTTGTTTTAATTCAAGCGTTGCTGAATTGAATAGTTGGGGTTCAATTCCAGCATAATAAAATGGAAACGGGTTGCCAAAGATATTCATTATAAAAAAAATATTTCTAAATTTATGGCCTCTGGCGACGAAAAGGATAGTGCAAATAAAAAAATAAAAAAACTCTTAGAAACAAGCGGTGTTGACTGGCGTTTTGATAACGCACAGGTGTTTTGGTGCCCAGGTTAAGTCCATTTGGCGAGAGGACCTTCGATGTTGCCTCATCCAAATCACAATGCCAATTTCAATTAAGAATTCTTATTAATAAAAAAAAAAAAAAAACAATGAAACAATCCCATGTAAAAACATTTGGATAGGACTTAACTTTGTCGCTCACTATACGATATACCGGTATATAAATTGATTATTTTTAAGTTTCGTGGCCGGGTGGGTTCTCATGTCTGAATATAAATTTATTATTACTTCGAGGATGCAACAAGACGAATTTAACATAACAGCAATTCCCATTTGAGACGTTTCGGCCAAACTTTATTTAGTCATCTTCATGAACGTATGAAATATAATCATGTGTCATTTGGCCTGGCCATGTTGATGGAGTCAGAAAAATAAACAAGACATGTATGTGCATTACGTTTTGCTGCGAGCAGCACCATTAAATTAAGCCTACAGGCACAGCTCTTGGCTTTCTTGGAAATTTAGCCCAGTGAAGATTCGGTACCTTTTCATGTGGACGGTCACATAAATGAGCCATCAGCGCCAGAACGACCTAACCCCCACTTTCTTGGTTTTATGCCTTAGTATCTATTAAATCGTGAATTCCAGAACAGTACTGTACTACTGTATCATGAGTAGTACTGTACTACTCTGGAATTCATAGATTAATTAATAGATACTAAGGCATAAAACAAAAAAAGTGAAATGTGGGTTAGGCCGTTCTGGCGCTGATGGCCTCATATATTAACATATACAGTATAGGTAAAAGAAAGTAAAAAGTGTATTAAATTTAAACTGATAATCAATCAGATAAGGTGGTTGTAGATATCAGTTGATACAGAATAGAGGAGTTGGCAGCCAATTTTAGAGCCTCTATATTAAATAAAAACTTCAATTCTGATAGTCGGCTTTATTCTACTAAGGCCACATCAGTCCCATTAGAGCTGGAAAGACATACATTAATATATAAAGATGACAGTTACAAAATACAAATAAAATATTTTATATAAAATATAAAAATCTCACAGTATTAATATATAGAGTTGTTATATTGGAATATTTTTTATATACATTAGTTGGTATAAAAATAATTTCTATTTTGTATGCTTCCAGTTTTATTTGTATTTTGTAACTGTCATCTTTAAATATTAATGTATGTCTTTCCAGCTCTAATGGGACTGATGATGGCCTTAGTAGAATAAAGCCGAAACGTATCCAAGAGGCTCTAAAATTGGCTGCCAACTCCTCTGTCCTGTATCAACTGATAATCAATCAGATTTAAACTTTCGGCCGTTGGTTCTCGTTGAAACATTTTGTAAATTAAAATTAAATATACAAATTAAACACTAGGTTATTTCTTTCAAAGGATTTAATAATTAAAAATTAACACGTAATCATCATCAGAAGTGATTACATTCTAATACATGAAAGTAGAGACATCATCCTTTTTTTTAATTGTAATGAATAAAGACCCTAAATTTGAAAATCTGGTGTGACTGGCGCAAGCACACAACTTTCTCTTACCTTCGGTAATCGAAAGTTGTGTACTGTGCTTGTCACACCAGATTTTTTGTGTCGACATGTATTTAGTTTCCGACAGTAGGGTACAATTGAATTCAAGATGTAAAATTTATAAGTATGGGAAAATATTTATATTTTGATACCATGGCAACCATTTCTCCTATCTTTTCTATGGAGTACAAGAGTAAAGTGGTCTTCAGAAGATTTCAATCACAAAATGAGAATATACATTTTATAGAGAATCTAAAAAATAATTGATTTTTTGAATTTAAAAAAAAAATCGTTGGAGCAAATTTTGAGAAAATCGAAAAAACTGAAAAAGTGAATCAGTAAAGTGCTAGTACTTTTTGGTCGATTTTGTTCAAAAAGCTTCGTGTCACGTCCCAGGGGGTGCCTAACTTAAATATAAAATTTCAACTTCCTAGCTCTTTTTCGTTCTTGAGATATTTTGTTCACAGACAGACACACAGACACACACACACACAGACAGACCATGTCGCGAAAACCACTTTTTTGGATTCAGGGGACCTCAAAAACGTGGAAGATCCATCAAAATCTCGACATCGAATTTTTGACATGAATCCAATACTTTCTCTCTATAAATATATTACATATATACATAGGTAAGAGAAAGTAATAAGATCATACTTTTTCTGTTGTGGTGGCGGAGGCCGCACGTCCTGTGGCCTCTTTTGAGCTTGCTGTCCAGGCATCATTGGTCCTTGACGCATTGGCTGATACGGTGGCTGTTGTGGCGGTGGCCTTTGCATAAGACTTGGACCCGGTGATGGTGCATTGAAGCCTGGTCGTTGTTGCATCTGCATCGGGGGATGCTGAAAAAAAAAAAAAAAAAAAACAATAATTATCTTATACCAGTGGTTCCCCAACCTTTTTGACCCATCGCCCCTTTCTGGAGATTGACTAACACCCATCGCCCCCCCCCCCTTTTACATTTTCATTGTATACCTAATTTTAATTTGAGGTAAAGTGTAAATAATAAAGCTGTTTTATTATTTTAAATAATTTTATTACCGTAGGCCTATATACAGGGCCGCAGACAGACTTGACAGGCCCCGGAGCTACTTAGTAATACTTAGTAATACCCCCCCCAAAAAAAAAAAAAAAAAAAAAAGCTTTTTTTTAGTATATAAAGGCTATTGTGGCCTTCATGCCAACACTTTTTTACACAGTTTTTGACACAACTTTTGAATTAGTTATACATAGCTTACAATATTTATTTAAATAAAGTTATATAGAAATTTTTTTCAAAATTTCCAAACAAAGAGTTACAAAGTTTTAATTTATCGAGGCCAGATCTGGACAGAGGATTTCGGGGGAATCTGGGGATATGGAAAATTTTTTTGAAAATTACCCACTGAAATCTGCATTTTTAGCTATCCTGAGTCGTGAAAAGATCGAACTTGATTTGAGCTTAAAGGGCCCGAAGGCTCCCATGAAAAAAAATTTCAAAAAAATGATTTTTTTAAATTGAAATTTAGAATTTGGGAGTTAAAAGTGGACGTTTCAATTCTAGATTGGAATTATCTTCTCAGACCATTTTATTTTTATGATAATATTTTTGTCTTCTTCTATCCTGACCATCCTGTAAATAGGAGATTTTTCTCTTGATTTTATTTTTTTTAAATTTTTTAGTAAATCCCTTTTCTCCCTTTGAATACTTATCGCCCCCCACCGCCCCCCGCTTATTTACCGCCCCCTGAAAACCCAAATCGCCCCCAGGTTGAGAACCACTGTCTTATACTATTAAAACGAGCAATGTATGTTTGTTTGTTTGTTTGTTTATATATCTGCATATCAAAATTCTCGAAAAAACGGCTCTAACGATTTTTTCAAATAAGACTCAAATACCATTTGTGGTCTCAAAATGAAATTTCCCTGAAGCTTAGGTCTAGACTTCGGGGAAACCCTCGAGTACTAGTACTTTTTTTAGTTTTTTCCAAATTTCTTGAAATTCATTTTAGAGATTTTATAATGATCGAAAACTTAGTGGGCTTGTCTCCTGGCCAATCTCTCTCTTCTCATCACCCAGGATCCACAGATCCCCATACGAATATTTAAATTTTAATTACTGTGCAATTTTGTAAATTTAATTTTTTATATCAATAA
>JAKCPI010003953.1:0-23394 GCA_023213315.1 Euborellia annulipes
AACATGCAAATCCCAATAGTTAAAACATTGGCTCTATGGAACGAAGAGCCGGAAAATGTATTGGAAAAATCTGAAATACTACAGTAAAGTGTACTTCAACAATTTTCACGAAAAATTTTACTGATATACTTTTTAAAGAGAACCTAAAAAATAGTTGATTTTTTAATTTAAATCAAAATCGTTAGAGCTAATTTTGAGAAAATCGAAAAAAAAAAATGAAAAATTACATTAGTAAAGTAGTATTATTTTTTGGCCGATTTTGTTCAAAAGCTTATTTTCACGGCTCAGGCGCGTGCCTAACTTAAATATAAAATTTCAACCTCCTAGCTCATTTCCCTCATGTTTAAAAATATTGACACACAGACCAATTTGCGGGACTCACTTTTTTGGACTCAGGGGACCTCAAAACATGTATGTAAAAATGTATAGACCTATCCATCAAGATCTCGACATCGAATTTTTGACATGATCGCAATACTTTTTTCACTTTGTATTTCATATATAAGTAAGAGAAAGTAAAAAAAAGTTTTTTATGGCCATATTCACACCAGATTTTTACTTTCTCTTACCCTATTCATGAAATATATACTGTATATTGAGAGAAAGTATTGTTTTGTGTCGAGATACATATGCATATTCGAATGTTAAAATTTTAAAGTTCTGAGGATATAGAATGTAATTAATGCAAGATCGTAGATCATTATTCGCCCGTATGATCAGTTAATTAATTTGCAATAAATCAGGCTATTCTTTAGAGCTAATTACAAAAGCGTGTTATACCCCTAAACAAGCCCTGAAAATGTGTCAAATGGATATAAATAGCCTCTCGAATGAGTGTGTGGCTGCTAAGTTGGGCACAAGGTCCCCAGGGATTCCATCCCCCTCCCCCTGACCTTCATCACTTTAGTCCCTCACCCACTCCTGGAGGATCCATTGATCCATTCTCTTGCTCTCCCGTTCGCTGTTCCAATGTGATTGATAAAAAGTAGATAAATATGTAGTAGAAAGTGAAGAAGATAAATGTGGTTTAGCACGACTAGAAAAATCGCTTTTAAAGACGGTTGAAAAATAAATGTAGACAGAACAGTTCCGACCTCAATGCTTTAAATTGAATTATTAATCCTCTATAAAACATTTTAATTAAAAATTTTTTTAAACTCTTAATTAAGGAAAAAAGTTCTTGGTTGACGTTTTTATGAAAATAGACGTGTAGTACACGTTGGGTTTAAGTGGCCTGTGTACTAAAGATAATCATGTCTCACGCGCCCTCAATCCAGTCAACTAGCAAATTTATCTGACCGATAGCAAATCATCGATATAGTAAACAAAAACACGCTTAACCTTCGAGTTTAAAAAAAATGAGTATTTTCACATATAATTAGCTATCTGAGGTATAAGGAGAGTTTTGTGAAGATTCAAATATTCGTTGACGACTAACGATTATATTCACTTTTACTGGACTAAAAACGACTATCGTTAATGACTCTAGCGGAGCTAGAGCTAAAACAGCTCATAGGCAGGGCCGCAGACAGGGGGGGGGGCAGGGGGGCTATATCCCCGGGGCCCGGACCCTTTGCGTTCCAACCATAAAATACTAATAAAAAATAATTTTCATGGTTAAAATTTCAATTAAAAAAAAATAATTCTCTTGAAATTTTTTTTCCAGAAGGGGCCCGGGCCCTTTAAGCTCAAATCTTAAAAGTTTCAATTAAACCCCCGGAAGTCGTCTCTCCGGGTCTGGCCTCAATAAATTATGATAACTCTATGTTTAGGAAAAATGTTTTGAAAAATTTTTAAATAACTTTTTTATTTAAATAAATATTGTAAGCTATGTATTCATTCATTCATTTTCATTTTGAATGGCCTTAGACAAGTGCCCATTTGGCCAGCTTTCAATAAGCTATGTATAACTGTTTCAAAAATTGTGTAAAAAATTTTTTAGCATGAAGGCCACAATAGCCCTTTACATACTAAAAAAAAAAAACTTTAAGGGTGGGGGGGGGTATTATTAAGTAGCCCCGGGGCCCGCCAAGTCTGTCTGCGGCCCTGCTCATAGGAAATACAAAGAAATAGTGCTCAAGTATAATCGCCAAACGATAATCGTGAGAACGATCGCCGAGAAAAACGTAGCTTTATACCGAACTTTGGATCGTAGCCATGGGCGTAACTAGGGGGGTTCCGGGGGGGGGGCTGCCCCCCCCCCCAGAAGGCTCGTGCCCCCCCCCCAGAAAGCTCTTTGCCCCAAGAAAAATTGAGAAAATATGGGGCTTTCCAGGCCCGAGTCATCATTCTTTCCACGTCAAATCGATACACTTTTTAACCTCACCATCTCAGATTTCTATGAAATTTGGGTCATAGGTAGAGTCAATAGAGACTAAGAAAAAGCCCCAATTTCAACCTGATATCTCAACTCGTTTAAGAAATGTGGCGTGTTAAAGTTGTTAAAAATAGCAAAAAATCGACCTAACCACATCTATTTAAATTGCTCTAAAATCTCTTAAAGATGAGATAGAGAGATGAATGAGGTGTCATTTTACAGCTTTTTAGACACCCTTTCAAATGATATTCAACACACCTGGGGCGGTAATAAAAAAAAAAATTTTTAATTTCAAAATCAAAAATTTAAATTAATTTTTCTCAAAAAGTACCACTTCGAAAATTTTGAAAAAATTCTAAAATGGTCCTTGCTTAAAGGTTAAAAGATAATATAAGCCTCAACGAGGAATCGTGATGGGATCATAAAAAAATTAATTTAAACAACCCTTGCGTTAGTTTTTTGTCATAATTGGGAAACATTATACAGTCTAACAGTGATTTTGGTACCGGGACTAGTTTGAGCTATTCTCGTCGCTATATGCGTCGTCTTTTTTCCAAAAATGCCGTCAGTTTTGCTCGAATATCTCTAGTTTTAGAGATATAGAGAATATAACGTTTTAAATGAAATTCTGCTCTAAAGCGGCTCTTATTTTAAGTTTTCTAGATTATGGTGTTTTCTCTTAAAGATATACAGGTAGCTAAGATACATAGAAATCTAAAGATTCAGCCCAATCAGAAGTGATTTAGTGGTGCAAAACACGGCTAAAAGTTGAAAAAAATTCAATTTTTCCAGTTTTTCTTAACTTTGGACAACCCTAAAATTTTTTTTAACATCCCTGTATGCAAAAAACATATATGTACGATATTCTGTAACTATTTAGCTTTCTAGAAATCATTCATTTGTGCAAATCGGTTAATTAATAAAGAAATTTTAAACTTGTTATTTCAGCGCTATCACTACACCCAAGAATTCTTCTAAGCAAAACACCATCTTAATCATAAAATTTTCTTATCTTTGACTTGTAGATTAACTATTTTGTTTATAATTTCGTTAATAATTAACCGATTTGCACGAATGAATGATGGCTGGAAAAATTGAATTTTTTCAATTTTTAGCCGTGTTTTGCACCACTAAATCACTTCTGATTGGGCAGAATCTCTAGATTTTCTATGTATCTTAGCTACCTGTATATCTTTAAGAGAAAACACCATAATCTAGAAAACTTAAAATAAGAGCCGCTTTAGAGCAGAATTTCATTTAAAACGTTATATTCTCTATATCTCTAAAACTAGAGATATTCGAGCAAAACTGACGGCATTTTTGGAAAAAAAGACGACCCATATAGCGACGAGAATAGCTCAAACTAGTCCCGGTACCAAAATCACTGTTAGCCTGTATAATGTTTCCCAATTATGACAAAAAACTAACGCAAGGGTTGTTTAAATTAATTTTTTTGTGATCCCATCATGATTCCTCGTTGAGGCTTATATTATCTTTTAACCTTTATGCAAGGACCATTTTAGAATTTTTTCAAAATTTTCGAAGTGGTACTTTTTGAGAAAAAATTAATTCAAATTTTTGATTTTGAAATTAAAATTTTTTTTTTATTACCGCCCCAGGTGTGTTGAATATCATTGGAAAGGGTGTCTAAAAAGCTGTAAAATGACACCTCATTCATCTCTCTATCTCATCTTTAAGAGATTTTAGAGCAATTTAAATAGATGTGGTTAGGTCGATTTTTTGCTATTTTTAACAACTTTAACACGCCATATTTCTTAAACGAGTTGAGATATCAGGTTGAAATTGGGGCTTTTTCTTAGTCTCTATTGACTCTACCTATGACCCAAATTTCATAGAAATCTGAGATGGTGAGGTTAAAAAGTGTATTGATTTGACGTGGAATGACTCGCCCACCGAGGTTATCTGGTCTCATGCCCCCCCCCCCCCAGCGAGGATGGCTGGTCCCATGGCCCCCCCCAGCCAGATTCTCTAGTTACGCCCATGGTCGTAGCTAACAACTAACTATGATCTGGGTTCTTATTTAATGTTATGATTTACTTAACTAAAAGTGAAAAGACTCGAATGTAATAGTCAGCTAGCTTATACGAAGGAGAGCCCTTAGTTAAATTAAATAACTAGAACTTTATTGATGTACTTTTTTAGTTTGTACTTTCTCTTACCCATATATAGAGAGAAAGTATTGGATTCATGTCAAAAATTCGATGTCGAGATTTTGATTGAAATACACGTTTTGAGGTGCTCTGAAAAAAATGATTTCGCAATATAGTGTCTGAGGAGAAAATATCTCAAGAACGAAAAGAGCTACGAGCTTGAAATTATTATATTTAAGTTAGGAACTCTCCTGGGATGTAACACGAAGCTTTTAAACAAAATCGGCCAAAAAGTACTAGTACTTTACTGATGCACTTTTTCAGTTTTTTTCGATTTTCTCAAATTTCGCTCAAACTTATAATCAAATACTCACTTGCTTTAAACAGAGACACAATAAATATTAATATTTAAATTGAAATTTTAAATGAATTAATATATATTAAATAAATATCAAATGTTAAGACGTCTATAAAATGGCGGCGAGTTTTGCTTGCACAAATATGCCTGTGTATGATTAAAATTCAATCGAGCATCAAGCGACTTGCGCAATTAAAATGCTTGCCCAAAATTCTCCAACAGACGCTACAGTTTACTTGTATAAAAATATTGCACGTGCATGCTTGTCAAGTTTGCAGTTACGTGTGTAGCCGCCTTTAGAAACAATTAGTTCAGGGAATAATCCAGTCACGCTGACGTTAAAGGCAGCCTAGGTTCAAATCTACCTCTTGACAGAAATTTATTTATCTCACTTGCCACTCGCTACTGTAAATATAATAAACCTCTCTCAAAAAAAGTTAAATCTAATTTAATTGTTTGAAAGATTTTATTTAATTGGGATATGTGCAGTATTAATATCGTGTCTGCAATAGAGTTTGCCATCAAAAGCACTTAAAAGTTTAAGTTGTTTTTATAGGGTCCTTTGGGAAATGAAAACTCCTACTTGACAGACTGAAATGGGCCTTTAAGGTTTTAATACTCCGATTGACTTGTGCAAACATGAAACCTCCTTAGGAATTGACGACATTATTAAATATATATGAGCTTCTTTCTTTGCATTAACTAAAGCACTTAGTAGCTCTAAAAATATTAAACTATCCACGCTGCTCATCTTCGACCGGCTTCTCCCTCCACGACCTAGACTCATATGCAGTGGCGTAGCGAGCTTAACTCGCGCCCGGGGAACAATGCTTCCTTAGCGCCCCCTCCCCCCCCCCTCCCATTCGAAAACCATATAATATTAATAAGGATAGCGGAAGGCAGCCAGGAAAAATTAAATCAAATAAAAATATAATCAATCTTTAATAGATTTTCTTTATTTGATTGTCGACGTTTCGGACGCCAGTCGCGCCCTTCCTCAGGATCGGAAATCGTGCTTGGAATAGATCTAACACACTTTCAATAGTTAACAAACTGAATGTGTCAAACGATGGCATTGCTTCAAGCCTCGTGCAATCAATGAGAATATTTCGTTTTTTTATTGTCTTTACTTATATTTTATTATAACTATTTATGTATTGATCATATATCCTGAGAAAGGGCGCGACTGGGGTCCGAAACGTCGACAATCAAATAAAGAAAATCTATTAAAGATCGATTATATTTTTATTTGATTTAATTTTTCCTGGCTGCTCTCCACTATTCTTATCAAGCTAAACAGCCATATTTTTCATCTTATAATATTATATGTAATTATATGTAAAATATATTCGCAAATTAATAAATAAATAAAGTAAAATAAATAAAGTCATAGATTCAAGCTAGGCTTTGAATTTGAGACAAAATTATCCAGCAATTTTTTGTTTTGCGGACCATTTGGCGCCCCTTTGTGAGTAGCGCCCGGGGCATGATGACCCCCCTTGCCCCCCCCCCCCCTTTCGCTACGTCACTGCTCATGTGGTTAATTGTTTAGATCTAATTAAGATACAGAAAGCATATAATGAAAAATATCCTGGATTAAACGGGATGTGAAATTAAGCGAGTGGTCCAAGAGCAAGCGGCGATGGAGTCTGCATAGATGATGCTATTGATTAAATTTTGAAAAAGGAAAATTAATTATAGATGGTTAATTATGAAAATCCTCCTTTTCAAAATAATATATGAATATTGAATCCTCTATAATGGATGGGTGGGGTGGGGTGGGGTGGGGGTGGGGGGGGGGTATAAATAAAATATGGCTTCAAATAAGCAACTGGCCGTTTAATTGGATCATAAATTATAATAGCTACTTTAATTTTCTCTTTATTGAATTTTCAAACGAATTTTTTTTTTCTTTCTAAAAGATAGTGATCACAAGTTATTACATAAAACAATTATTTTTTAGATGCTCTTTAAAATGTATATTCTCATTTTGCCGTTGAAATCTTCCGGAGAGCACTTTACTCTTGTTCTTCCAGCTGTTCCAAATACGCCCCTAAGGTCAGGGATTTCAAAAAACGAAAAAAAGGGAAGGTAAGAGGAAGTAAAAACAATAGAGCTCTTCCTCTTCCCCATGCATGGAATATTGAATCGAGGGCGATGATCCCCGATCGCAGCTCCTCCACGGCTTATTTGAGAACTATTTTCATCTTTGATTGTTGCATTGTTGGTCCTCCTCAAAATTTCGTGTTAGTATTTCTAGGTCGTATAAAATTTAATTAGTGTCTGTGTTACTTCATCAAGAGTTACTATTATTAAGGTAAATTCACCCTAAATTAATATTTATCATATCTTAAACTAAATAATATAAACTCTATTAATATTTAGGCTTAAAATTATTACGGTTATTTATAGGTTATAAATCAAAACAAAATTTATTTCAAGTATTATTTGTCCAATCGAATATATGCCTTATTTTGCATTATTTATAGGCCGAAATGAGTTAATTGAAATTTAAAGGCGTGTTTATGTCTTAAAATATTCTCTTTAATTTTTTTGACACCTTTGTAAATATATATAATATAACGTCCATGGAGGGGTTAATTCGATTTTATTATTATCATTGAATCATTATTTCTTTTTCATAAACAAATTTTTTTTTTTTATTTGACATTCCTTCTTAATTTGAGAATGAAAATAAATACACTTAGGCATATTAATTGAAATATTAATATCAGAATATTAATATTCATCAATAATATTAATAACAAAAAATATAATGTTTTTTTTAGCAAATATGAAAAATATCAGCAGATTTCAAGCCTTTTTTAACCCATTTATTTTCAAGAATTTCAACTTTCCAAGAAATCATCAAAAGGTTGTTTTTATGACAATGGCATAAAATATCTAATTAAACTTTTTATTAAGAAATTATGAATTTTTAATTAAAATGTTAATTAAATAATCAATTCCAAAATAATGTTATCTTCATTTTATATATTATAATAATTGGGTCATTAAAAGGAGAGATTTGAGATTAAATATAGGCCTATGGTTTTTAAGACATGAATGACTCTTTTCTATTAGTCCAAGAGCTTTCTGAAGGCTATAATTTTCAGAATTTAGTGATGGAAAGATACTCTAGAGTCAGCACTCCCAGTACCGGAGCGTTTTGCGGGAATAAGCCGGTAAAGTTGCGGAAGGGGGACTTAAATTTTTGTTGTATCATCTTGGGGCTGAAGGAGAGGGGGTGAAACAATATTTTATGGTATGTGGATGTGGTATAAGGGCAGCCAAAGGGAAAAAATAAAATAAAAGTATATATACTTATATATATATTATTATATATATTTTGACGACGTTAAAAACGTTGCTACACAGCCATGTCAACTAACTCTTAACTATTTCAACTTTGTTAACTTTTATGTAAAATTTATCTATTGTAATAAATCGATGATCGTAGGTCCTGAGATCGGCACTCGAAACGTCGACAAAATATAGACTTTTATTTTAACCTCATATTATAATACAAGAAACAACAACTAGGCCTAGTTAATATTTTAGGGTGTTGGTAATTCAATTTAATTAAATTAAAATATATAGACCTATATATAATTTAATTTAAAGTTGGAAAAAATCGACACCCACATACATTTCTTGGCAAAAATGATTTAACAAAAATTCAAAGTTTGTTTATACAAACAAATTAATTTAATAGCATATTAAATTATTAAAAGTAGTATTAATTCAATAATTTTCTGAGCATATAGACCAGCGTTTTCTAAACTGTGAGGCGCGCCTCCCTAGGGAGGCGCGGACTAGTCTAAGGGGAGGCGCGAATATTGGCCACCAAGATCAATTTTCCAAATGATTGCTAGTTTTGTAAATAAAATAATTTAGAAGATTCTGGGACTGAGTTTCTAATTAAAATAACAAATATGAATAAATTAAAAAAATATTTTTATATAAATTTATATTTTTTAGTATTCAAATTTTTTGTTTTTGTATTATTTTATTAAATGTGTGGGGTAGGGGGCGGCATACGATTAAATATTTTTAAGGGAGGCGTTAAAACATAAACCACTGGCCTAAAGTAAGACATTCTAGAAAATTATACTATGTATAAAACCCAAAGACGGATCCAGGGAAGTTTTTCAGGGTTTTAATTTTTTCTGACTAGACGCTAAGCTCGCCGAAGGCGATAGCATTGTTAATTATTTTATTTATTAGGATTTGATAAGGGGTTGAAAAATTGAAAAAAATGTTTTTTAAATTTATTTTAGCTAACTCGAAGCCAAATAAATAGAAAACATTCAAAAAATAGCGTTATTATTTTGATTAGGGGGGGGATGAAGGGTTGATTATTTAAGAAGGGCCTTGGAATATTCCAAATCACTTGTTGACATTCTTTTCCAGTTTTAAATATAGTTAGATTAGAGCAAAAAGTATTTTTTTACTTTTAATAAAAAGGGAATTGTTATTTTCATCTGTTTTATTCCTATACAAACAGAGAGAGACAAGTCCATCTCTCGTTCAGTCGAGCGGGTGGCCTGGCTACAGGCGCTGCCTTCTTTTTTTGTGTATTAAAGTGAATAATTAATATAGTGTAATCCACCCTGACCACTCCATCAGCCAACACACCCTCTTGAGAGTCTTATTAAAGGTAATTATTATGCATTTTATCGTTGAAAAAAAAAATGATAGAAACAAATAATTTGACTGCGAAAAACGATTCTTTTGAATATGAAAATAAAATTAAAATTAAAATAATTATTTATAAATCTATTCAAATTATTTTGAGAGTAATTTCGCAGTGAAGGCTCGCATTTTCTTAAAGGGGAGGGGGAGGTATGAAGGCATTAAACATGGGGGTTAATGTCCCATCCCCTAAAATGCACAAAGATATTAATTTTTTTTAATACTTTTACTAAAAATAAGTGCATTCCGTTTGAGTTAAAATTTATATTCAATATTTAGCAAATAGCATAGTGGAGTAGAAACATTTTAATGTCATTCTAAAATTTCTTATTACTGGGGCGGAATTAATTTTTGAGAATTTCGAAACTCTCTTAAACAGATAATAATAACATTGGGCAACTTAGGAACCCATCGAACCCTGAATCCAAAAAAATGGTTTTCGAGACATGGTCTGTCTGTTTGGGTTCAATTTAAAGCATGAAGGAATTGAGCTGAGAGGTTGAAATTTTATATTTAAGTTAGGCACCCCCTAGGGCGTGAAAATAAGATTTGAGAAAAATATTTTTCTTCAGGAATGGAAGTTAGAATAAACGAAACCAGAATTTTTCTTTAAAAAATATTTTAACAGCTGACGTTTCGGCTTTGGTCAAAGCCATCCTCGGAGCTGTTAGTGGTCATCCGAGGATGGCTTTTACCAAGGTCGAAACGTAAGCTGTTAAATTATATTTTTAAAGAAAAAATTCTGGTTTCGTTTTCTTCTAACTTCCATTCCTGATACAAATTCCACCAGCCATAAATACCTTATACCAGCGTTTTCCAAACTGTGAGGCTCGGTCTAGTCTAAGGGGAAGCGCGAATATTGGCCACCAGGACCAATTTTCCAAATAATTGCTAGTTTTAATATAAATAAGAATAAATAAATAAAAATATTTTTATATAAATTTATATTTTTTATCATTAAAAATTTTTGTTTTTGTATTATTTTATAAAATGGGAGGGGGGGCGTCATAAGAATAAATATTTTTAAGGGAGGCGTGGTAACATAAAGTTTGGAAACCACTGATATAGACTATTTTTTAAATTATTGTTATTATTAAAATAATATTTTTTTATTAAAAAAAAATTAACAAGCACTTCCAGTGAGTGTGCATGAACGTCATGCTAGATGTCATGTTCTAAGATAATTGATTACATGCTATGGTAACATAAATAAAACTATTAATATTGAATTCAATTTTAAAATAACTTTTAAGCTTATAGAATTTCAAAATCTGTCAAAATATTCAATATGCGCAATCTAGGTGCAAAGTTTTTTTTTTTCTCTAAATATAATATAAAAAAAGTAAAAGGGCATAGAGAGGTTTTGTTTAATCTATCACGTGGCTGTTTTTGATATTTTGTATGTTGTTTTTATTTAGAATTTTTTAGAGGAAATACAGTTTTATTTTCTCTTATAAAAAATCTTCATACACTATAATATAAAGCGCTAGCGGCTGACTTCCTGTCCCTGTGTGTATGTGACTATCAGGGCGCTGATTGGCCAGAATAAAAGGAAGTTGAGTCAAAGAGAGAAATTTTAAAACTAACAATTAATTAACAGAGGGAAATTTAAAACTTTAAAATTTCCAAACAGTGAGCAAGAATAAATTTGAAGGGGGTTCAGGGGGTACTTTATAAAATACTTAATTGAAATAGAGTAATTTCAAATTAATGAATATTAAAACTTCATGTTTCACTCATGTCCAGTAAAACAATTAATTTGACTATAAGCTATCCAGAAATACAAAGTGAATTATTCCACTCATTAACGCGATATTGTTTCGAATAAGGGAGTCTTCACCAACTCTCACTCAAACACTTCGTTAATTAAAATACAATTGAATATACTTATCAAGGATAAGTAATTAGCTTATTCAGCATGTCTATTGCTAGTTTATTTTCTCTAATTTCACCCATTTTTTGTAATTAACTTCATTTAAAAGTCATCCCTTTATTTAGTTAAAAAGTAAATAATATAGTAAGTTATTTTCTTCAGTATTGATCATTAATTTTACTTTCTCTTACCTATAGCCTACATGTTAATATATATTGGATTCATGTCAAAAATTCGATGTCGAGATTTTGATGGATATACACGTTTTGAGGTCCACTGTATCCAAAAAATGGTTATCGCGACATGGTCTGTCTGTGCTCAATTTTAAGCATGAAGGAATTGAGCTAGGAGGTTGGAATTTTATATTTAAGTTAGACACCCCTCTGTAGAGTGAAAATAAGCTTTTAATTAAAATCGGCCAAAAAGTACTAGAACTTTACTGATGTAGTTTTTCAGTTTTTTCGATTTCTCAAAAATTGCTCTAACGATTTTGATTAAATATCAAAAATCAATTATTTTTTAGATGCTCTTTCAAAAGTATATTTTCATTTTGCAATTGAAATCTTATTCTCTTCTTCATAGGAGAGATAGGAGAAATGGTTGTCATGGTAACAGAATATAAATATTTTCCCATGTTTTTAAATTTTTACATCTTGAATTCAAATGTACCTTAGTGTCGGAAACTAAATACATGTAGGATAAGAGAAAGTTGTGTGCTGTGCGACGGTCACACTAGATTTTTTTTTAATTTACATAAATATGTTAATGAAAGAAAAACAAATACTTATTAATTTATTAATAAATACGATTTTAGGCCATTTTAGAGATTAGTTTTTCCTATGTGAGTCAATTATTTTGTAACAAAAATATTTTTTCTTTATTTTTTTATTTCCTTTACATTCCTTTCAGTTTTTTTTTTTTAACTCCTTTGAGTTTTTTCTTCAATTTTCTTTAACAACATTATTTGACCAATTAAACGGTCCTCTGTAACTATTTTTGAAAATCTAGGGACTTTCCGTTCAATATACCGGTAGAGCCGATAATACTTTATTCTTCAAAGCATCATTGTGTTATTCACTTTTTATAGATTCTTGTTTTATTAAGGGTCAAACTTTTTAATGACATTTTTCGTATCTCGGAACTCGCAACAACTCGTCTAGAAAGTATTTGATTAATTTGTTAGTAAAAAATTTCTAATCATGATGGTTACGGCTAATATTTCTTAAAGTATCTAAACAATTCGCTAAATTGCCAAATAGGATGATGGAAACTTGTTTTTGTTTTTATATTTTCTCTTCTTGGTCATATCTATTTACATATTTATAAATTTAATCTAGATAAGATTAAATTGAACAATGACCCCACCAAGTTCATAAACTTTTCTTCTTTATATGGCTAGTAAAAAAAATCTTATTAAAAATTTGTATATTTTATTCAAAGTTATTTCTTTCTTTTTCTTTTTTTTGAACGCTAGATATTAATTTTATGCATGGATTTGGTTTAGCAATTTGAACCCGATTATATTATACAACTAATGTTTTTTTTTACCTTTTAAAATCTGAGACTATTTAAAATCATTTAGGGCTAATTTTATTTTTTACTTTCTCTTAACCTATATAAGAAATATATAGAGAAAAGATTTAAGATCATGTCAAAAACTCGAGATTTTCTTGATGGAAATACATGTTTTGAGGTTCCTGTGTCCAAAAAAAGGGGATCCCGCAAATTGGTCTATCTGTGTGTTGTGTATGTCTGTGTGGACATTTTTACGCATGAGGGGATGAGTTAAGAGGTTGAAATTTTATATTTAAGTAAGGCACCCTGTTAAGTCGTGAAAATAAGCTTTTGAACAAAATTTGCCAAAAAATACTAGTACTTTACTGGTGTACTGTACTTTTTCAGTTTTTTTCGATTTTTCTCAAAATTCGCTCCAACGATTTATGCAGCCTCTTCAAATTCAGCGATTTCTCCCACCAAATCGTAAAGATGGAACACAAAATTAAAAAAAAATATTAGCCCCCCTATGATTTTACCATTTGATCTTTTGATAATCTCGCTTTCGAGGTGTTCGCCTTCATACATCTCCTAACGACGATGTTCAAACAATCTCATTTACATTTACTCCAGCAAATCTAATTGAAGAGATTATGTTAGTGATTAATTAATGGGTCAGGCCCAGAAAGAGAACGAGAGAGAGAGAGAGAGAGAGGGGGGAATAATTAAAGAGGGAGTGAACTAACCTTCATTTGAAATGAAACAAGAAGGGAGGGGGACACCACCAACCGCAGGTCGACTTTAATAAGTCCTTGTTTAATTAATAGTGAAATTGGCAAAAGTCATCTTTATTCATCCAAAGGCTAAAAGTCGAAACTTTTATACCTGGTATATAAAAAAAGTAAAAAAGGGATGGAGATGCCAAGTCGGAAAAAAAACTCAGGCAAATGTTCCTCTTTATTCAACTCTTAGAAACTTGTTAAAATGTCTCACTAAAATTGATATACTTTTTTTTGAATCTCATAAATTTCGATTGAGGGGAAGGGGGGAGGTTTATTTTTATGTAAGAATGTATAACAGATATAGAGGGAAAAAAAAACAAGTTTAAAATATAAATTTAAAGTTAAACGAGCACACTTTTTATCTTTTGAAAAAGTATTTTATTATTTTCTAACCCTTCAACTTTTTGAATAATATTATTTGATATGAAAAAAAAAATTTATTTTTCTTATAATTTAGAAAATATCAATTTCGCGATCTTAGATTATTTACCTTAAAGTTAATGGAGAGATTAAACTAGCGATTGCTTTCCACAGTAAAATAATTAATTTAACAAATCACATCAGTGCCTCAAATTTTACAAATATGTATTTGAAAATTATAAAATAGAATTTGAGAAGCGATTCTATAAATGGTGAGGATAACTTTTCGATAAGTAAGTTAAGGAGAGAAAATTATATTTTTATATACGATCAAAGAGCTCGCCATTTATAGAATGGATTCTCAAATTCTATTTTATAATTTTCAAACACGCTCCACATCTGTACAATTTGAGGCTCTGAACTGGAATGCATTTTACAACTTGCTAAATAAATTACTGTGGAAAGCAATCGCCTGTTTATTTTCTCCATTAATCTTATTGAATCTTCCCAGCATACTTACTTAATTCATTTATTTACCTTAAACTCACGAATAGAAAAATATGAGACACTCGCGGGAGAACATAAATATCTTGAAACAGATAACCGAGTATATTATTTGAATATTTAAAAAATAATTCCTGGCCTGTTCAAAATGCTATCACCACGTTAGAGGTGAAATCTCTTGAAGAGTGCCACTTGACCTCCAAAATATTTTGTAAACTAATCGTCACCTCATTTTCATAAACTGCTAAAAATGTAGCATTTTGATTCATCTATCCAATTATATTAACCCCTTTAACAATACTTGAGAAGGGATTTAAAACATCCACGGGAGAATGTGGTTTCGACTTCCACGAGTACCTTATTTTTTCTTTCACGAGCTTAAGCTAAATAACTAAAGAACTCCGGAAGGTGGGGGAGGAGGGGTAAATTCCCTTGAGTAATTCTAAAGTCCACCAAAGGCGGGCGGCTTGGCTAGTAAATAAATCCTATAAATTTTTTATTAAAAAGGTATAAAATTCTATTCAAATAGTAATATTAAATCAAAATGTCATGGACAATCATTTTTTTTTTAATATTTAATTATTCTTTTATCTCACGCAGGTTGATCTGTTTATTTTGTTTAACCAAGACACGAAAGGCATGCGAGGGTTCATCTACATGGCAATTGCTCAAAAGAGGCAATATTTGTTATAAACAGAGAGGAAGCCAAAGGATCAACCTATTTGTAAATAAAATAATCCCAAGAGCAAAATTATGCTTTGCTCTTTTTAATTGTTAATTTTTTAATTGTTAATTTAAAGCAAATCATTTAATTTATTCGTGCTATCCAATTTGCAAATGCATTTATTTTAATCAAATAATGCTTAACTCAAAGCATCATAATTTAAACTTAATTTCTCTCTTGTGTAATATAAATATAATTGCAATCAGATTAAAATGTTTTATCTTTTGACATATATTAATACGTAGGCATTTAAGCTTAATATTTTGTATGTTAAGAAAGGTAAACAAGCCACTGGATTTTTCACCTCATAATACTTTCTATCCTCTCATGCTTGATTGTTAAAACTTTATGCTAATTAAGAATTGATCATGGGTGGTCCGCTCCATTTAAATCAAAAATGCATAAATTTGCTTAATAACTCTATTATAGCTTTTTTACTTGATTTGTTTTTAGGCCTCTAATCACTCAATCCAGGAGAAATGAGGAATCGAGAATTTTAGAGGATTTAGACCAAATTATTTAACAATGGAAGATAATTACAGAGCAGACGAGAACCGTTGATTAATTAATCTTTTACTAAAGCATCAAATAGTTAACTTTAAATTAAATGGAAGGAAGAAAAAGGCT
Organism: Euborellia annulipes; assembly: GCA_023213315.1. Taxonomy (NCBI): domain Eukaryota; kingdom Metazoa; phylum Arthropoda; class Insecta; order Dermaptera; family Anisolabididae; genus Euborellia; species Euborellia annulipes. The sequence goes on from JAKCPI010003953.1 coordinate 15,846, forward strand.
AAATTTTTGAGTATGCGCAGAGGTTTTTAACCTTTTCGGTAATCGGCACACCTTTGAGTCTTAAAATATACTCTTGCACCCCCCTATAACCCGTCCACCAAAAAAAAGGTCATCACTTTTACGTTTGTAAATTTTTCAAGTTGCTGATCCATTGTGAGTAAAATGACAAAATTTTACGATCATAATTTTTCAACCAGGTCATCATCAGCCCTCCAAAAAAAAAAAAATCATTTTTTTGTACTGATGATGATGCTTGATGCCGGTCGAAATGTCTGTGAATTAAATTGATCTGAGAGGCGTCCTTTATTTATATCCTGTTTATTATATGCTGATTTTATTCTCCGGTTTCCTTCCATATGATAAAATTTGGTCGATAGATTTCTATAAATCGACTTTCACCTCTCAAAAATCCTTTCTCGCACCCTTGCAGGTGCGTGCATCCCTGGTTAAGAACCACTGTCTGGACAATTAATTTCCAAACAGAGAGGCACTCCTTTTTCAGGGAATTAATTGAAAAATAATTAAATTTGACAAAGCTTTCTGCTCTTGTTGAACCATTTTGTAAATTAAAATTAAATATACAAATTATAAACTCGGTTATCTGTTTCAAGATATTCATGTATTGATGTAAAAGTATATAGAAGCAGTCGCAGCCAAGAAAAAGCATTCAGAGATTTTTTTCTTGGCTGCATTGGCCTCTATACGTCCTTCAAATTATTATTTGTATATTTTAATTTGAAAAATAATTGCTTGTCTTTCAAATTGTACAAAGTGCATGGTGAAACACCAGTTAAGGAGAGTTAGTATAATTTTTTAAAGAAAAATCTGGTGTGACTGGCAAATTTAGAGAAAATCAAAAAAAAACTGAAAAAGTGCATCAGTAAAGTACTAGTACTCTTTGATCGAAAGTTTCGTGTCACGTCCCATGGAGGTGCCTAACTTAAATATAAAATTTCAACCTCCTAGCTTTTTCCGTTATTGAGATATTTTGCTCACAGACACACAGACAGACAGACCATGTCTCGAAAACCACTTTTTTGAATTCAGGGGACCTCAAAACGTGAAGATCCATCAAAATCTCGACATCGAATTTTTGACATGAATCCAATACTTTCTCTCTCATATATATTACATATATACATAGGTAAGAGAAAGTAAAAAATTCTAATTTTTTTTTATATCTGTTATTTGAAGTGATGTAATTATAAAGGTTTTAAAACATATACAGTATAATTGATAAACGCTTTTGTTAATAAAAAAAAAGAAATATTTGGAAGTAAAAAATTATTAATTTTTATTTCATTGGATAATAATTGATTCAATTTGTGGAGAGAGTTTCCTGCTGGCGTGAAATGATCTCCTTTCGTTTAGTTTAGCCTTTTGAGACTGATTGAGTAAATTAGTTGCCATCTTGATAAGATGAGATCAAAATGAACGACAGACACCCAACCAACCAACCCTCGAACCAACGAACGCAACTCCATCTCTCTTTTATCTTCCTCTTCGATTAATTAAAGCCCCATTCAAATGAAACGATCTAAAAATTCAATTTATTATTATTACTATTAATATTTGCCCTAGAATATTAAATAACAATACTCGAACGTACAGTACCTTTGAATATGGATTATGCAAAATAAATGCTGAGCAAAATTTGTGTTTCGTGACTTTGCAAATTTATTATCACATTAGAACTGTTATCATGAGAAAGGTATATTTACTGCTACTTACTAGTAAAAGAATTTATGTTCTTTTTATTAATTAACCTTAAATAATTGAACTCGGATGTTTTTTTTTTTTATTCATCAAATGTTGATAAAATTGACTCACACTTGGTGACTTCGTAAATGGAGACCATGAGCTTCCCGAACTAAGAGTGGCATTTTTTGTTCTCTTTCACTATGCTACTCTCCTTAGAGACAAGGAAAAAAAACAAATCAATTTCTCAGGAATGGGGTCTAAATGACCTTGGAAATGACGAAAAAGACTATCAACCCCCCTTTCCAAATTAGAAAGAGAAATTCCTCTTTATTGATTAATCTAAAACCTCAGATTGTAGAAACGGGAATTTTAAACGGGAGGTTTATTACTGGTAGTACTAGTCTAGAGTAGAAATGAAGGTTCCTTCGAAAATGAATGACCTCATGAGAACTTTAGTGTAATAATAATAATAATAATGATAATGAAGATGATATATTTCGAGTTCTCGGCCTCTTTCGAGCAAATATCGAGTGCAAAGAGGAGGACAAACGAATCATATCAATCTTATGACCGACAGGGACGGATTAAAGGGGGGGGGGGCGACCGCCCCTAATCACCTTAAGGGAGCTAGTATTTCAAGGTATTATTTAAAAAATGTTCATCCCCCAGAGAGAGGGACTCCTGTAAATTGAATCTTCCAACCAACCTCCCCCCCATCGAGTTCGCATCACGTTTACAGAAAACCCCTCGATTTCATGCTGAATAATTTTAAACTGAATTAGTTACCAAAAATTTAGATAAATAGGGAAAAATGGCCTCCGATGCCGAAAAGGACCTTAAATATATAAAAAAGAAAAAAAAACCGCCACCACAGACAAAATTGCATTAAGGATAGGTGAAAGTGAAGAAAGTCTGCAGCTAGTAGCTAGCTGCAGACTTTCTTCACTTTTCACCTATCCTTATTAAACTACCAGCTATAAGCCCTACGTAAAATTGCATTAATCCGACCCTGGTGACCGAATTGAGAAGGTGCATGGACAGTGGCGTAGCGAGCTTAACAAGCGCCCGGGGCACAATACCTTTTTAGCGCCCCCCCCCCCCACTCGAAAACCATATTTTGTATGTAAAATATACGAAATTATTATTTTACACTGGTACCAAATTTAAAATATATTTTCCAGAAATCAATTATAATAAAATTATCCAGCAATTTTATGTTTTGCGGACCATTTGGCGCCCCTTTGTGAGTAGCGCCCGGGTCATGATATCCCCCCTTGCTCCCCTCGCTACGCCACTGCATGGAGGCTACGCGGTTAAGGTAGTAGTCCTCAGCGTCCTCGTGGGTTTGAGATTCGCCGCTCTCTAATCGGTACAATCAGATAGCAGGAAATATTGCTGGTCGTATGCAGAAAGCCGTCATACTCGGTTTGTTCCGTCTAATCCATCAAGACGATACTGGTTTCGATTGACTTCTAAATATCGTTGTTGGAATAGAGGCGCTGGAAAAGAAGTAAATCCATATATAGAATACCTTATAAAAAAAATTAATTATTTAATAGAGAAAAAGAATCATTGCAATATTTTAAATGACTTTGAATAAGTATTTGAAATAACCTACACTGTATTAGAAAATAACATACTAATCGTGTTTTGTTTTACAGGAAGACATGGTTTGTCTTTCGTGTACAGCGACAGGCGAGAGAGTCTGCCTGGCTGCTGAGGGCTTCGGCAACCGACATTGCTACCTGGAGACCATCGCAGATAAGGTAATCATCATATCACGCTTTAATTTTAATATAACCCTTTCTAGTACAAAAATATGAATAAATAGGGAAAAAATCTTTTAAGCTTTAATTTTATTGATATAAGATAAGGTGGCTGTAGATATCAGTTGATACAGGTCAGAGGAGTTGGCAGCCAATTTTAGAGCCTCTATATTAAATAAAAACTCTCAATTCTGGATACGTTTCGGCTTTATTCTACTAAGGCCATCATCAGTCCCATTAGAGCTGGAAAGACATACATTAATACATAAAGATGACAGTTACAAAATACAAATAAAATATTTTATATAAAATATAAAAATCTCACAGTATTAATATATAGAGTTGTTATATTGGAATATTTTTTATATACATTAGTTGGTATATAAATAATTTCTATTTTGTATGCTTCCAGTTTTTAATACGTGTGTATACGTCTAAGTAACAATTTGATTTGATCAGATATTACACACGTATTAAAAACTGGAAGCATACAAAATAGAAATTATTTATATACCAACTAATGTATATAAAAATCTGGTGTGACTGGCGCACAGCACACAACTTTCTCTTACCTTCGGTAATCGAAAGTTGTGTTCTGTGCTTGTCACACCAGATTTTTTGTGTCGACATATATTTAGTTCCCGACAGTACGGAACATATGAATTCAGATGTAAAATTTATAAGTATGGGAAAATATTTATATTTTGTTACCATGGCAACCATTTCTCCTATCTTCCCTATGAAATACAAGAGTAAAGTGGTCTTCAGAAGATTTCAATCACAAAATGAGAATATACATTTTAAAGAGAATCTAAAAAATAATTGATTTTTGAATTTAAAAAAAAAATCGTTAGAGCGAATTTTGAGAAAATCGAAAAAAACTGAAAAAGTACATCAGTAAAGTACTAGTACACTTTGGCCGATTTTGATTAAAAGCTTATTTTTCCGGTCCCGGGGGGTGTTTAACTTAAATATAAAATTTCAGCCTCCTAGCTCAATTCCTTCATACTTAAAATTGAACACACACACCCCCACCCACACACACACACAGACAGACCATGTCGCGAAAACCACTTTTTTTGGATTCAGGGGACCTCAAAACGTGAAGATCCATCAAAATCTCGACATCGAATTTTTGACATGAATCCAATACTTTCTCTTTATATATATAGAGATTACATATATACATAGGTAAGAGAAAGTAAAAATATTCCAATATAACAACTCTATATATTAATACTGTGAGATTTTTATATTTTATATAAAATATTTTATTTGTATTTTGTAACTGTCATCTTTATGTATTAATGTATGTCTTTCCAGCTCTAATGGGACTGATGATGGCCTTAGTAGAATAAAGCCGAAACGTATCCAGAATTGAGAGTTTTTATTTAATATAGAGGCTCTAAAATTGGCTGCCAACTCCTCTGTCCTGTATCAACTTTAATTTTATTTTTAAATGAAGGTTATTTTTTTAAGTTGATATTTATTAATTAAAACTACTCTGTGTCACATTGGAACGCATATATTTCGATCGATTTACCATCTTTTTTAATTATTTCTGCGGTTGCTCTGAACTCAAAGCTAGATTGTCCGATTTTGGCCAAGGACTGTGAATATGACCATGTTTTGCATAAAAGAACCAAGCGCCATTATGAACTAAATTGAGATAAGACCGCCATCTTGTAGGGAAAAGAAGATCTACCTCTTTATTTAAATCACAACATTATTACTCTGTGCACTTTTTTTTATATAAAACAAGAAAAATGTCTTTGCTATTGGTTTTGTTTACAATTGTGCAAATGAAATGCCCCCTATCTCAGATTTAGGTTAATGGCGCTTGGTTTCTTCGTGCATAACATCGTCCAATTATTATAATCTTGTTGTTGTACATTTACAATTTTTTTTTGCAAAAAAAAAAGTTTCCTAAACTTTTATTTTTAAAGGCTTAAAAAAAAGTTGATAATTCTCGTTTTCAAAAACACTCTCAATTTTGAAACTTTGACAAAACTTTTTTTTATCGATTTAAAAGATAGAGCATCTTTTTTTTTATTATCCCATCAAAAGCAGAATATTTTAAATCTCCATTTAAATTCAAAAAAGTTCAATTAATTAAGAAAAAATAAAAACGTTCTATTGAGAACTTTTTATTTAATTTGGGTCCCATTTTATATGGACTTTAAGAAAATGATGATTTCTTTGGTGGCAATTTTAGCCTTTGAATTTAATGGAGAAATAAAAAAAAAGTGGGTCAACTGTAAAAGTAAAGTACCAAAACACGGGTAGTCGAAGTGTTAGTTCGGCATTGCCCAGCTGATGATATTAAAACCCTTTAGCTTGCCTATTTGGAAGGGCACCGGTACACGCGACCTCCTCGAAATATGGAGTTTGTTTTCAATGGCTATCAACAAACCGACTTGGTTTAAAAAAGCCGAATAGGATATGAATATTAAGAGAGCTTGCCTTTGAAATTTTAAACATTTTTGCGAGTTATAGTAATATTAGCCCGTCTGCGATCTTTTCACTTAAAAAATATGAATCATTCTCTTCAAAATATCTTAAATAATTATTACATTAGCATGAACCTTTTTCTTATTCTTATACTTTTGCCAAATAATAAAAATAAGAAAGAAAGGAAGGAGTGAAGGGGGGGGTCAGAGGGCTGTTTGAGTTTTTCGATCCTTTAGAAGAAAAATATTTTAATGTATGTAATTCTGTTATTCGCTTTTCATTTGCACAAAAGGGCTTTTAAGATTTCTCTTTTTACGCCTGTCTCTTTTCCTTTTAACTTGTCACCACTTTTAATCAAATAAATAAATTATATTCTGATGCTCTAGAATGGATTAAAAAAAAAGAATATTTGATAAAGTGTAATTTATCTCCTTCGATATATTTTTAAGATTTTTTTTTTTTTAAACGCAGTAATTTAAACTTCATATTTTAAAAACATTAAAGACTATTTTGGAGAAATAAAAGCTAGGATATAAACCTTTAAAAATCATTTGGGGAATTTTGAAGAGGCCGGGGGATGGAGGATTAAACTAAAAATTATCCCCAGTAGTACTGAATATTTTCCAAAAAATTCCTTTAATTGTAAAGGCCGAATCTCTTTATTACTCATATTAGTATCGTTTTTATCAAGTAGACGTTTTTTCTAATAACGATATTGATGATTGAATTTAAAAAAATTCAAAAAGGCTCCGGAGGGATTCGAACCCTCGATCTCCTGTTTACTAGACAGGCGCTTTAACCAACTAAGCCACGGCGCCGCATGTCTAATTCCCCTCCAAGCTATAAGCGGGTTTCGCACTTACATTCGTTATCAAAATTCTTATCATTTCTCGTTGTCGTTTTTTTTTTTTTTATGTAATAAAATGACAGACAAACTTTATTTCCGCGTACTTTAAATCACGTTTCATTTATTTTTTGAACTCTTCTTATACATCGCTAATTTGTGATAAGAGCGTCTTCATTCAAAAAGACACATTTTTTCTTTTAGCCAATAATTAATAATTTAATAATTTCAAATTAATTATTAAATTAACTTTAGAAATGTCGTTCTTATTGCAGGAAAGTTTTTAAATTATTTATTTTTATAATAAATACATATTTCGATACTTATTTGAGAAATCATTCCTGGGATGACCTATACCAGTGGTGAAATAAGTTTTTAGTGTGAATTTATAATCAATAAATAATTTGAAACAAATAACCAAGTGTTTTTATTTGTATATTTTAATTTATCAAATGTTTCAACGAAAGCCTACGGTCGAAACTTTAAATATTAAGTCGTACTTGTCACAAATAAGCGACATACGTATATCTGCCTGAACAGATTTATATCAGGATTTTTTGGGGAAAGGGGGGAGCTAAAAATTTTGGAAATGGGGCGGATTATTAAAATTTTGTTCAAAAACATCCATTTAAAGAGTGAACAAGAGTAACGTCTCACTAATGGATATTTAATTTAAAAATTTGTTTTTTGTATTTATTTATAATTATGAATACGAATAAATAGAAGAAACTTATTTTTTCTCTAATTCATTATATCGAAATATGAAAATGTAAGGAACTATTATAAA